>JAJOZX010008378.1:145000-170363 GCA_023014485.1 Bathynomus jamesi | reverse complement strand
CCTGAAGACGTGTCTGGCTGGCCACTTGTTCCTAGATGAAAAGTAGGCGTGAAGAACTTGGAGTCGTAACGCACCGGTTCAAGGGTGGATGTGACGAACTAGAAGTCGTGACACGCCGGTCAACTGGGTGGATGTGACGAACTAGAAGTCGTGACACGCCGGTCAACTGGGTGGATGTGACGAACTAGAAGTCGTGACACGCCGGTCAACTGGGTGGATGTGACGAACTAGAAGTCGTGACACGCCGGTCAACTGGGTGTTGGTTCTGGTTCCAGGGTCTGGAAGACTGGAAGAATCCTGGAGTCGTGAAGATCCTGGTTAAAGGGTCTGGAGGACTGGAAGAATCCTGGAGTCGTGGAGATCCTGGTTAAAGGGTCTGGAGGACTGGAAGAATCCTGGAGTCGTGAAGATCCTGGTTAAAGGGTCTGGAGGACTGGAAGAATCCTGGAGTCGTGAAGATCCTGGTTATAGGGTCGCCAGTTGTTAAGATCCTCTTCTTCTATGTGTTTATCCTGATGCAGGGTAATTTCTATCTTGGCCAAAGAGTGGCCTCTTGTTAAAATCTTCTTGTTAAAATCTTTTTCTTATCCTGGTAAAGGGTCGCCACAATTTTAACCCCTCCGTCTATGGCCCTGGGGTGGTTCGGAGTCGACGGGGGTTCTGGTTAGGAGGCAGCAACGGATCTGTTACTTGCAGTAGTTTCTTCTATACTACTCCGAGTTCTTCTTTAGTGGCTCGGAGGATTCTGAGAGGCTTATTAAATTCTTTGAGGTTTCTCTCCGATTCTTCTTGTAGCTTATCGGGAGATTCTAATGACTAAGTTTTCTGAAGAGAGCACGGCTCGAAGGAGAAGGTAAAGACTTTTTCTTACTGTGTTTTACTCCTAAACTGTTACAGGTAATGCTCAGCCTCGTAGTTGGAATCAGAACAAACATGGAAGAAATTGGTGGGCTTTATATACCCCAATTCTACTAACATCATCATTATTAATGTTGAAGAGGCTGTATTATTTTTGCACAATATTTGAAAATAGTAAATCTTTTAGCTGTGTAAGGTTTAAACGAATAAACAAGATATTTGAAGATGAACCATATTTTTATCTTAAACTGCGTATTTTCAGATCTGATGTTATCATGATCTGCCAAGTTAACTAAAAGTGGAAATTGAACTATGCATCTTTACACTAAAATATGCATATGAGTAAAAATTAAAGGTTTAAGATTTACAATTAAATGCTTAGGCAAGACATGACTTCAACATTTATAATGAAGAAAGAATGTATACAAAACATGACATGGCAAAAGTTACTCAGGATTCATTATTCAGCTAAATCTAAAAAATGATTATGAGATTTTAAAGAACAGGTCATCAATTATTTGGCAAAGTAGAAAGCACATCAAAATTTATCACAACGGAAAAATATAATAAAAATACATAACAACAGTATTGCCGATTCGACATTCCTTATGGCGACATAATGTCGGGTCGGACATTGAGTACATTGTAATTTTGGTCTACTGTAACTATGATTATAATTATCAATCATTTATTATCGTTAACTACAATTTCATTAAAGTACATTGACTACGTTTTATTAGTACATTACATCATTAAGTACAGTTTCATTAAAGTACATTACATTATTTAAATTAAAATATTACAGTTAATTATAATTTCATTGAAGTACATTACATCGTTTACCATGGTTAGATTATATGGTTATTAGTACAACACAAGTACATGAGACATGACACACATGATATAACATAACGCCATGATAATATTATAATTTGAAATCAAAGCGAGAGGAGGTATTTTAATCTTTGAGCGTTCGAATCTGCAAGTTCGCGAAATTCGATCACTTACCCTCAGCATTTTCGAGTTCATCTCGGAGGTCAAATAATTAAAAATAAAAATGAAAAAAATAATACGAGACGTATTTTTGCGTTTTAGAACGAAGGCAAAAGTTTTGTGTTTCATAGATTGACACGAGTAAAAATAGACTGATAAGTTGATAGGGCATAAGTAGACAATAGGTAGATGAATAAAGGATAGCGGTCAAAAAAGAACATGAATTAAGATGAATTAGGGAAATACAGTAATGAATAAAGAAGTATAAAATCGAAATTCTACCCAAAAACTCGCTTAGGCGATTTGGTTTCTTATGTAAAAATGAACATTCAACATAAACTATACGAACATAAGTTCTGCATGAAGACAATGAATCCATATAACGATGGTGTAGGAATTGTTCATTGTTCACTTTTTACATATATATATATATATATATATATATGTATTATATATGTATATATATATATATTATATATGTGTATATAAATTATATAATATATATATATATGTATTATATATGTGTATATATATATATATATATATATATATATCTATTTATTATATTTGTATTATATATAGATGTATATATATGTATTATATGTATATATATATATATGTATTGTATGTATATATATATATATATATGTATATATATGTATATACAGGGTGGGCGGAAAGTAGCTCCCTATTTGGATTGGTAAAAAATACGTATATTATCCATTTATTTCAGAAGAAATAATATGAAAAGGTAGGCATACATGGTAGGTTTTCTCTAAAATTCAATGTGGGCTCCAACTCTTTCCACCAGCTTCTGGAGCCGCCCAGGATGGCGTCCACTGACTTTAGCCGGAACTCCGGCGGGATGGAGGACATGACTTCCCGAATTCGGTCCTCCAGTTTCTTCCAATGTCCTCAGTTTGGTGCGGTAGACTTCTTCCTTTACCCACCCCCAAAGAAAGAAGTCGCACGGTGTGAGTCGGGGCTCCTGGCTGGCCATTGATGTGGACCACGACGACCCATCCAACGCCCAGGGAAGTGGGCATCCAGCCACTCACGGACAACAAGAGCGAAGTGCGGAGGGGCGCCATCTTGCATAAATATCAGATCGTCGATGTTCTCCCATGTGCTGAAACCGGCCAGACTCGTTTCGCAACATAGCAAGGTACCGCTCAGCATTCATGGTGTTGCGCAGAAGGAACGGGCCCACAACCTGATCTGAGGTCATACCACACCACACCAGTTACACTGAACCGATTCTACCGTTTTTTCAGCGGTAACCATGGGATCCTCTCCTGCCCAGTAGTGGCAATTGTGGCGGTTGACAAAGCCTCCGACGTGGAACACCGCCTCGTCGCTCCAGAGGATGTTGCGGAAGAGATGGGGCCAGTCTTCATGCCAAGCCAGCATGATTTCCCCGAACTCCATGCGAATGTCGCAGTCCTCGTCCGAGAGAGATTGGCAGTAATGCGGCTTCCACGCACGCCAGTTCAGCTCCTTCTTCAGCACAGTTCGCACTGAGTAGCGGGAGAGTCCACTTTCCCGAGCTGCCTGGCGATTGACTTTCGTGGACTCCGTGCGAACATTTCCTGAACTGCCTGCACCGTCTCCTCGGCCCTGATGTCGAAGGGCAACCACATCTTCGAACATCTGCCACAGACCCCTTGGTCATGAGCTTCGAGTGGCAGTTCTTGATTGTTTTCGGTCCACTTGGGCACGTGTCCGTGAATGGCCCGCCACCATCTTTGAACTCGAACGACAGATTGCCAAACTTCGTACCGTGCAGCCAACTGGGCACGCTCCTGCATTTAAACGCTCAGCCATGTTACCCTTCATCTGAAATGAAAAAAAAAATGAACGTTACAATTTTACCACTTTAGAGAACACAAAGAGAACACTTTAGAGAAAAAAAGATTACCGTTACAATTGTACCACTTTAGAGAACACACCATAACATTAACAATACAATCACAATTTATACATAATTTATATGTAATTTAAATTAGGGAGCTACTTTCCGCCCACCCTGTATATATATATGTATTATATATATATATTATTATATATATATGTATATATATGTATTATATATATAATATATATATGTATATATATATATATATATATATATATATATATATATATATATATATATATATTATATATATATATATGTATTTGTATAATATATATATATTTATTATATATATATATCTGTATATATATATATATATATGTATATATATATATATATATATGTATTATATATATATATATATATATATATATATATATATATATATGTATATATATGTATATATATATACATATATGTATATATACAGTATGTTATATTTATTACATATATATAATTATATATATATATATATATATCTATATATATTATTATCTATCTCATATATATGAATATATGTATTATATATATATATGTGTAAAAATTGAACAATGAACAATTCCTACACCATCATTATATGGATTCATTGTCTTCATACAGTACTTATGTTCGTATAGGTTTTATGTTTGAATGTTCATTTTTACTTAAGAAACCAAAATCGCCTAAGCGAGTTTTGGATAGAATTTCGATTTGTACTTCTTTATTCATTACTGTATTTTTCTAATTCATCTTTTCTAATAATGACATACACTAGGACGTCATAAAATAACTTTATTCTCTTTACGTTTCCCATACTTTATACACTGAATCACGTTCTTAGTATTTGGACATCTTCCGTATTCAATGTATGGTAAATTCTTTAGTAATAATGTTGTGGTGTTATGTAGTATAAATATTATTATTCAACCATATTCATCCATACGTCACATTTTCCCGTCATTAATTTCCCTTCATTATATCTCTAGTATGCAATGTATGAAAATTCTTTATCATCATAATAAAAACTGTACACTCTATAGAAGTCATTATTTATGTTATGTAGTATAAATATAACTATTATTCGACATATCCCCCCCCCCCATACGTCCATATCTTATCTTGACCTTAGTATGTCATTTTATTAAATATTCATTTTTGCTATGAAACGCAAAACTTCATGCCTTCGTTCGAAAACGCAAAAATACGTTCTCGTATTATTTTTTTCATTTTTATTTTTTATTTTTAAGTGCGTTCACCGCCTCACAAGATATTCGAAAATGCTTAGTTGTTATCAAATTCCGCGAACTATAGCATAAGTGAGCGCTTCTAAGATGGAAACCTCCGTTCGCTCTGATTTCAAATTTTAACATATTATACATATTTTGTATATAAATCCATACCGTATGTGCCATGTACTTTGTATTTATTTCTAACATCTTAATTGTCTATTAATATGAAAACACTGTAAAAACAAACAAAGTTATAGTAACTGTTTAATTGTAATTAACTGTAATACTTTAATTTAATAACTAATGTACTTTAATGAAACTGTAATTAATAATAACTTATAATGTACTTCATTGAAACTGTAATTAAATGTAATGATTTAATATATACGGTAATGTAAGAAAGAATGTACTTTAAATGGAAGTGTAATTAAACAATAAGTGAATATGAATTAATTGGTAATTGTAATCGTAATTGTAATGAACCAAAATTAATACGTACTCAGTCGTGTACTTAATTTGTACTTATGTGTACTATTACGAAATGATATCGCCTTCAGAAATGAAGATTCGGCAAAAATATACGATTAGTTTTTATTTTTATTTTTTTAAATTTTTATTTGGAATCTTTCAAACATCTGATCATGTGTTTAAAAGGGGGGAATTTAACCTTCAACTGTCTTCCCCCAAACATTTAAGTTTATATCATACATTTATTTGTAAAATTAAGGCACTTCGTATTAGCACTTCATTGCGGTACTTCATTACGGCACTTCATTACGCCTCCCTTGTTCGCAGCCTCGCTGCGAGGAGGGGGCAGAGGCCCCTTGCCTTCCTTAACTTTTTAGATTCCGGCCTGAGCCATGGTCGAAAGAGGTCGAACCTCTACCCCTGTAAATTCAGAGCACTACCTGTACATTTTGAGATGTACAGGCCTTGTTCTCTTCAGGAATTTAGTCAGTTAAGTCGATAAGTTACAAAAGAAAAATCGATAAGTTTAGTACCAAGAGAAAGTATCAGAGTATTATAGCAAGAGAGAAAATTAATAATCGTCGACCCATAAAGCGAGAAAGACAACCCAAGCACCATAGAAGATATTGGCATAACAGTCTCGCGAGTCTGTAGCCAAGAGTTTAACAAGAGGCGACCGAAAAGAATTAGAATGTCATAGAAGAAATATCCGTTGCTGCCTCCTAACTAGAACCCCCGTCGATCCGAACTACCCCAGGGCCATAGACGGAGGGGTTAACATATGTATATTATATATACATATACCACATCTATATCTATATATGTATTATATATATTAATGTATTTATATATGTATATATATATATATATATGTATTATGTATGTGTTATATATATATATAGATTATTATGTATATGTATATATAGATATATGTATTATGTATGTATATATATATATATATATATATATATGTATTATGTATGTGTATATATATGTATTATGTATATATATATATATTATATATATATATGTATTATGTATGTTTTATATATATATATATATATATGTTGTATTATATATATATATATATATATATATATATATTATATATATATATATTATATATATTATGTATTATATGTATTATATATGTATATTTATATATGTATTATGTATGTATATATTTATATATGTATTATGTATTATGTTATGTATATATATATATGTATTATGTATGTATATATTTATATATGTATTATGTATCATGTATGTATATATATATATGTATTATGTATGTATATATCTATATATATATATATATTATATATCTATATGTATTACTATTATGTTGTATATATATATATATATATATGTATTAGTTTATATATGTGTATATATATATATGTATTGTATATGTTATATATATATATATATTTATATATGTATATATTTATCTCTATGTATTATATATTATATCTATATATTATATATATATATATATATATATATGTATTATATATGTATACATGCATGTGTGTATATATAATATATATATATTTATATATGTGTGTAAAATGAACCATAAATAATTCCCATATTCCTATATTATCTTATCCTTCATGTAATTCTTGTATTCATTTATATAGTCTCTGTATCCATTGTAAGAAAAAGTATCCATTTTAAAAATTCATGTGTTATATGGTTCATGTATAATCTTATATATTTAACTTTATATAATGCCTATACTCCTATGTATGTACGTGTGTGTATTCATTTTTACATAAGGACCAAAATCGCCCAACGCGAGTTTGGATAAAATATTTGATTCACTTTCAACTTTGCTAAATAATTGGTGACCTGTTGTTTTTTAAAATCTCATAATCATTTTTTAGATTTCGCTTAATAAGGAATCCTGTTAAGCTTTGCAATGTTCACATTTTGTATACACTCTCTTTCGTTATAAACAATGAGATCATGTCTTGCCTAAGCATTAAAATTGTACATCTTAAACCTTAAAATTTCACTCATATGCATATTTTAGTGTAAAGATGCATAGTCCGATTTCCACTTTTAGTTAACTTGGCAGATCATGATAACATCAGATCTGAAAAGTCGCGGTTTAAGATAAAAATATGGTTTCGTCTTCAAATATTTTGTTTACTCGTTCAAGCCTTACCACAGCTAAAAAATTTACTTATTTTTAAATATTGTGCAAAAATAATACAGCCTTCTTAGCATTTAATAATAATAATGTTAGCAGTTTTTGGGTATATAAACCCATTCAAATTATCCATTGTCATTCAGAAGCTAATTCAGAGGCTGAGCACTACCTGTATTTTTAGCAGTAAATTTCAGTGAAGAAACTTTTTATTTCCTTCGAGCCTTGCTCTCTTCAGAAAAACTTAGAAAACTTTCCGGATACGCTATAAGAAGAATCCGGAACCTTCAGCATTTAGATTGCAAATCTACCAGAGTCCTCCGAGCCACTATAGAAGAACTCGGAGAGTAACATAGAAGAAAAACCACTTCAAGGCACCTATCCGTTGCTTGCCTCCTAAACCAGAACCCCCGTCAATCCGAACCACCCCAGGGCCATAGACGGAGGGGTTAACAACTGGCGACCCTTTAACCAGGATCTCACGACTCCAGGATTCTTCCAGTCCTCCAGACCCTTTAACCAGGATCTCCACGACTCCAGGATTCTTCCAGTCCTCCAGACCCTTTAACCAGGATCTCACGACTCCAGGATTCTTCCAGTCCTCCAGACCCTTTAACCAGGATCTCCACGACTCCAGGATTCTTCCAGTCTGACCCTAACCAGGATCACGACTCCAGGATCTTCCACCAGACCTGGAACCAGAACCAACCCAGTTGACCGGCGTGTCACGACTTCGAGTTCGTCACATCCACCCGTGAACCGGTGCGTTACGACTCCAAGTTCTTCACGCCTACTTTTCATCTAGGAACAAGTGGCCAGCCAGACACGTCTTCAGGACACACCTCAAAAGGATTTCGCCATAGGAATCTTGTTAAGTACAAAACTCTTTTTTAAAATAATTTCTAAACATTTGAAAAGTATTATTATTAACAATTAATATTTAGTATTGAGCCAGAATTAACAAAAAACACAGTGAACACTACAGACACCAGTGATACACTCTTTTTATTGAAAACAGTATTGTCACAGTTATTTTCAGTTATTTTTACTATTCTAGTTAGTATAGTATAATTTTATTTAATGTACCAAACATAGTATTACCATACCATCACGTACATTTGAGTGAAATTTTGTTTACATTTTTATTTTTGTTTGCAATCTTTTCAAATTTTCCCCGAGTTAGGCAAATTGTTGTGCATTATTTTTTTTAGATAGTGTAGTTAGGAAAACCCCTTAAGTGATCATTCCATGAATTAAGATCGGTCAAGCAGACCTAATTAGAACATTAATAAGTACCTTCACATATGAGCGATTCAGACGGTGCGCTTTCTGACATCGAAGAATTACCTACACCCATTTTTCCACCTACCCCGCGCCCTTCAAACATATTCCCAAACACACAAGTCAGTATGTCTCAGTCTCAAACCCCCGCCCCAGCATATATTAACTTAGGCAGATTAGTAAATCTTCCTCATACTGTTTTAATTTTTAAGGGGACCATAGATAATCGTTTTGTTGAACCGCGCGTAAGACCTTGGGTTGAGTCTTTAGAGCAACATTTCTTACGCGAGAATATTACCGATGATGATATAAAAATCAGAGAAGCAAAAAGATTTATTGACCCTAAAGAGGGAAATGCCCATGACACAGTCACTTACGTCCCATCAATTAGCGAAGCTATAACATGGGACGATTTTAAACAAAACCTATTAGAATTTTTTAAAGAAATAACCCTTGCACAACCCTTAGCCACATTAGAAGCAGTCTTCCAAGTTAAATGGAAGAAAGAGGAACACGAGGATTTAAACAATTTTATTACACGTACACACAAACTTGTAGGAGAAGCCCTCCGGGCCGCAGAAAATGCATGTGGCATAACTTTTACTTCGAAACAAAGAAATCTAATAGTAGCCACAACCATTTACCAAAACTTACCCGGAGCGCCTAAAAAAAAGTTTCAGGAGTTTTTAAATGTTGACAAACCTGTCAGTGTAGCCATAAACAAAACACGGGAACATCACCCCGATTTAGCAAACCAAACCTACCGAAAGGGTAGAGAAACCCCTGTACAGTATATTCAGCAGCAGCCACAACACCAATACCAACAGCAACAACAACAATATAAACCAAGGCAAATACAGGGAACACCCCAGAAACAAGCCCCCCAAACCCAGAATACACGCCCTCCTCCACAGTGTTTTAACTGTGATAGTTTCGGGCATATGATAAGTCAATGTAATTACCCCTCGTATTGCTCCCACTGTCACGAACATGGTCATCGCCGTGGCGATCGCCAAAAGTGTGCTGATAAAGCCCCTGCAGGGTATAGACCCCACTTTCAGAAACCAAACCAACCACGTCCCCAAAACGTATCCCAAAAGTCAACCAATCCCCAGAAACCAGTCCATTCCCAGCCTCAGTCGAACTACCAACCCAATAAATCACGACCACAGGGTCACCCACACTCTTACCCCATGTATAAACCCCAATACAACCAGCAAGGTCAACTAGTTCGGTACGTAGAAGTACCCGGGGAGGAATCATTTTCCCCAGAGAACAGTTTTCAAGAACACCCTTCAGCGTATGATATCCCCGTAGAATATGATCCAGGTCCTCCCATAGAAGACCATGTGATCCCTTTTTTAGACCCTACATTGGAGGCAGCAGTTCAACCTCCTCCCTCCTAAATTACAGTAGTAAGCCCAGATACGCACACAAACTCCCCATCAGGATAATAGGTGCGGACCTCTTAGATTTAATAATAAATTGTAGTACGGATAACCAAGATTTAACTGCTCTCCTAGATACAGGAGCACACGCAACGTTAATTAAGAAACAATGCGTAGATGAATTACTAGAGAGTACCAATTATAAATATGAACTTAAGGCACCATCCTGCCAACTTAGAGGAGTTACGGGCACACCCATACCCACATATGGAGAAATTGAGTTATATTTAGAAATTGGAAACGCGGTATACCCCGCGAAATGTTGTATAGTGGACACAGTCGCCACCTTTCAGACAGACATCCTACTAGGGATGGATTTTTTTAACCGGAATCAATGGGAGATTTACCCAGCCGGAAAGTTAGTAAAGTGTCGAAATAGGACACACCATCTCCGCGAGGATGACAGACAACTTAATGCTAATAGACTTAGCTCAGTTCAGATTTCCGAAAGAAATAGGAAACCCCCTCTACTTGATAGCAGATCAAGTCGGCCGGTTGCATCCAGAGGGACAACCGCTCCAGAAATCAGACCCCAGGGTAATCAGTTCCAGTTGTTGAATCCAGTTGGATCAACCCAGGCAGTTTCCAGACAGTCAGTTTCCAGTCAGTCAGTTTCCAGTCAGTCAGTTTCCAGTCAGTCAGTTTCCAGTCAGCAGCTTCCAGTCAGCCAGTTCCAGTCAGCCAGTTCCAGTCAGCCAGTTTCCAGTCAGTCAGTTTCCAGTCAGCCAGCTTCAGTTCAGCCAATAAGGCAAATTTTAGTCGCCGAACCAGAATCAGATTCACAATTTTTCATATGCCCTACCGAGCATATAACAGTAGCACCTTATGAGAAGATTTGTTTCCTAGCAAAAGTAGTTAACAGTCAAGGAAAATTATTAGAGTCAGAGCGTACTCTGATTACAGAGAAAAGTAATTTCAAAAGAGATGTTCTTATTGCCCAAGTCCTTAGTCAGAGTCAGAATTCAGCTATCCCTGTTGTTTGTTTAAACAAAGGAGAAAGATCTATAGAATTAACTTCAAATCAGAAAATAGGAACTGTTTCCACAGTAGAAATAGATTCAGATTTCCCCATCAGTACGATAAATCGTGTTTCCAGTTCCTTAGAATTAAAGCCTTCAATATTAAAAGAAGAATATAAGAAATGTCTGAAGCACTCCCTTCAGGAGTCACCAGCTTTACAGGATCCCAAACTAATGGAATCACTTCTCGATTTCCTGATAAGAAATAAAGATGTGATTGCCCTAACCGGAGATCCTCTGGGCCGAACTAATTTGGTCCCTTTTGAAATCAAGTTGGAACCCAATTCCAAACCCATTTTCATTCCTCCCTATCGGGTTCCACATTCTCAGTTAGTCACTATTGAGGACACATCAAGGACATGTTGGAGCAGGATGTCATTCAGCCTTCAGCTAGTCCCTGGTCCGCTCCTATGATTCTCGTCTCCAAAAAGGACGGAACATCTCGCCCTTGTATAGATTTTAGACGCCTGAATAACATTACCATCCCAGACCGTTTCCCGATTCCAAACATGCAGGAAACAATTCTGAACGTAGGGAAAGCGAATTTTTTTTCATCCCTCGATTTAGCATCAGGTTATTGGCAAATGGAGGTCAGTCCCGAATCTCGGGCATGACTGCTTTCTCCACTAACCGAGGCCATTACGAATTCCAGGTTTTACCTTTCGGAGTCCGAAATGGGCCTGCTAATTTCTCTAGGTTGATGAATATAGTCCTTTCCGACCTATTAGGTGTCGAAGCTCTCGTGTATCTTGACGATATTATCGTCTATAGTTCGGACATAAAAACACACTTTCAACGCCTTCATAATGTGCTATCACATTGAGAAAAGCACACCTTAAACTGAAGCTTGCAAAGTGCAATTTTTTACAAGAATCCCTGGTATACCTAGGATTCCTACTCTCGTCCACAGGAATTAAACCTGATCCAGCCAAACTCGAAGCCCTGGAAAGGTACCCTGTACCCAAGACCATCGACGACGCCCGTGCATTTATTGGTTTTGTCGGATTCTATCGGAACTTTATCCCCCAATTTTCGAATATTGCTAAACCCATTACTAATTTGTTCCAGAAAAATTCGAAATTTAACTGGGAATCCGATCACCAACATGCCTTTGAAACTTTAATTAATAAACTAACCTGTCATCCCATTTTACAATATCCTGATTACACAAGACCCTTCATCATAGCCACAGATGCTTCCTCCTATGGACTAGGAGCCGTCCTGTTACAGGACGTAGACGGTGTGGAATTACCCATTGCTTATGCCAGTCAACTTCTCTCTGCACCTCAACGGAATTATTCCACTACGGACCGAGAGGCCCTAGCGGTATATTGGGCTTTGAAAAAATTCCGAAATATCGTCTATGGCTACGATGTAACCATCAAGACTGATCATAAGCCACTCACGTACCTCTTCAAGGACAAGCTACTTGAAGGACGATTGAGTAGATGGGCTCTGTTGATTCAGGATTTTGCAGCGAAAATCGTATACAAACCGGGAAAACTGCAAGTTATTCCAGACGGATTGTCGAGACTCAAGCCCGACGCCCGAGTGAATAAAATAGGACTTCTTCCTGTGTTCGACTACGAGTGTCTGCAATACTCCCAACAACAGGACCAACACACCCAAACCTTCGGGCGCGCCTGGAACAAAAGGAACCATCGAAGGTAAAAGAACAGTACAACCTCAAAGATGGGCTCGTACATTTCAGGAACGAAGATGGAAACGACCTCGTGGAGATACCAAAGGATCTCGTTGATATAGCCATTGGACTTTGTCACGACTCACCTTTTTATGGACACATGGGGCCGGATCGCACCATCAAAAGTCTTTTGGAGCGATACCATTTTCCCGAGATGAACAGAACGGTACATGAATACATCGCCGAATGTCCGTCGTGTTTAAAGCATAAGGGCAACGTACCATCCACCGCTCCAATGCATAAATATCCAGTATGCCAGAGGCCCTGGCAAAGAACTGGAATGGATATACTGGGACCATTTCCCAAAACATCAAAGGGAAATCAGTACATCATTGTGTTTACGGACCACTTCTCGCGTTACAGCGAAGTAGCCGCCATTCCAGATCAGACCTCGGAAACTGTGGCAAGAGCCCTAGTGGAACGCGTCATCCAAAACCATACCACTCCTTCCATCCTAATCTCGGATAACGCCCGTAGTTTCACTTCCAAACTGTTCGAGTCACTTTGTAACATGTGTAGAATTAAAAATACACACATTGTGGCATACCACCCGCAGGCAAACGGCTTAGTGGAAAGGCACAATCGAAAGATCTTGGAAGCCCTGCGCCACGTTGTCGATGCATCCTCCCGTACATGGGATGATTCCCTTCCCATGGTACAAACAGCCATCAACAATGGCTATAATGTGTCCATCGGGGACACCCCTCATTTCGTTCTATATCACTACGACAAGCGTCTACCTTTTGATTTGCCCGACCAAACCGACCCGGCAGTCCTAACATCTTCCGAAATGGCAGAAGCAAATCAGCAACTAGCTGAACGATCTTTCAAGATTTTTGACATAATCCGCTATGCCCTCGACCAACGAAACCAACAGATGGAGCAAGAACAACATAGGCGTCATCCCCGTCAACGGACTATAATCGTTGGTATGCGATGTTATCTGAAGAGCGTGAAACCGCCAGGGGCTCATCGCAAATTATACCCGAAATGGGATGGCCCATATAGGATTATGAAAGACCTCGGAAAAAATCGTTATGAAATCCTCGACCTCCGGGATCATTCCAAACTAAAGATCATTCACGCTGACAATTTGAAGATAGCTTCCGAGCAACACCTTCCCAAAAAACAGCTGCCAGGCGTTCGAGCCGCCTATCCTTCAAAAGGTCAAGATATTAACAAATCGGGCAGGGATCAAAAAACTGAAGTAGTCACCGCGGGAACCGCTACCCATGACGAAGATTGGTACCTCGTAATACCACCATTACTCGAGGCAATCTCTGAACAAGAGGAGGCCCCAGAGCCAAGCGTCCCATCGGACCCAGACCCTGGAGAAACCCCTTCGAGAGAATCACTCAGTGGAACTCCACCATCTCCTCCAACTCCACCATCTCCTCTGTCACCACCCTCGCCGATTGATGATCGACGCACGGACCCGACATACCGCCCGCAAATGCATCACCCACGTGAACTAGAACCTTCACATAAGAAACGAACCCGCTCAGAATCCGAGCTCAACGGTCGACCCCCATTACCACCAAAACGAGGCCGACCCCTTCGCCCACCAACACAAGTATCCACACAAGTATCCACACTACCCCCAGCTCCGTATAACTTAAGGCGTAGAAATGAATAAAATTGTCCCCCTTATAATTTTCCAAATTATTTACTCTTGTAGACCTAGCATTAAAATTTCTACCGGAGTTGTTATAGAAAAACTTGCAGAAGGTAAATTTTTGAAAGGGCATGCAGACCTTTATATAAATTTGCAACCCCCTGCTAGAATTAAAATCAATCTCCTTCAGATACAAACCCAATTAGAAACGTTTGAAAGTAAAGTCCAAAATTCTTTCCAAGGAAAAGATCAGATTAGTCGCGTTCTGTTAGAAAATACCCTCGAAAATATTCAAACTACAGCACGCGCCCTATCAGAAATATTAGCCTTACCATGGATAGAACCTGAAACCAAAAATTCCGAAAACTTTAACCAAAGAAGTAAAAGGGGACTGATAGATATAGCAGGGAAACTGTTCAAAGGTTTATTCGGATTAGCAACCGAAGAAGATATTAAAAGAGTTGAACTTAAATTGAATCTCTTCGCTCGGAATCGACAATATAATGGACATGTAAAAAGTGAACAATGAACAATTCCTACACCATCGTTATATGGATTCATTGTCTTCATGCAGAACTTATGTTCGTATAGTTTTATGTTGAATGTTCATTTTTACATAAGAAACCAAAATCGCCTAAGCGAGTTTTTGGGTAGAATTTCGATTTATACTTCTTTATTCATTACTGTATTTCCCTAATTCATCTTAATTCATGTTCTTTTTTGACCGCTATCCTTTATTCATCTACCTATTGTCTACTTATGCCCTATCAACTTATCAGTCTATTTTTACTCGAGTCAATCTATGAAACGCAAAAATACGTTCTCGTATTATTTTTTTCATTTTTATTTTTAATTATTTGACCTCCCGAGATGAACTCGAAAATGCTGAGGGTAAGTGATCGAATTTCGCGAACTTGCAGATTCGAACGTTCAAAGATTAAAATACCTCCTCTCGCTTTGATTTCAAATTTATAATATTATCATGCGTTATGTTATATCATGTGTGTCATGTCTCATGTACTTGTGTTGTACTAATAACCATATAATCTAACCATATAATCTAACCATGGTAAACGATGTAATGTACTTCAATGAAATTATAATTAACTGTAATATTTTAATTTAATATAATGTAATGTACTTTAATGAAACTGTACTTAATGATGTAATGTACTAAATAACGTAGTCAATGTACTTTAATGAAATTGTAGTTAACGATAATAAATGAATTGATAATTATAATCAAAGTTACAGTAGACCAAAATTACAATGTACTCAATGTCCGACCCGACATTATGTCGCCATAAGGAATGTCGAATCGGCAATACTGTTGTTATGTATTTTTATTATTATTTTTCCGTTGTGATAAATTTTGATGTGCTTTCTACTTTGCCAAATAATTGATGACCTGTTGTTTTTTAAAATCTCATAATCATTTTTTTAGATTTAGCTGAATAATGAATCCTGAGTAACTTTTGCCATGTCATGTTTTGTATACATTCTTTCTTCATTATAAATGTTGAAGTCATGTCTTGCCTAAGCATTTAATTGTAAATCTTAAACCTTTAATTTTTACTCATATGCATATTTTAGTGTAAAGATGCATAGTTCAATTTCCACTTTTAGTTAACTTGGCAGATCATGATAACATCAGATCTGAAAATACGCAGTTTAAGATAAAAATATGGCTTCATCTTCAAATATTTTGTTTATTCGTTTAAACCTTACACAGCTAAAAGATTTACTTTATTTTCAAATATTGTGCAAAAATAATACAGCCTCTTCAACATTTAATAATGATGATGTTAGTAGAATTGGGGTATATAAAGCCCACCAATTTCTTCCATGTTTGTTCTGATACCAACTACGAGGCTGAGCATTACCTGTAACAGTTTAGGAGTAAAACGCAGTAGAAAGAAAAAAAAAAAAAAAAAAAAAAAAAATTTTAACAATATCATTGTTTGTCTAACTTAATTGGTTGTCTAAATTAATGTATTAATCCTATTAAATGTTTGTTTAAACTAAAGTATTAATCTTTGATTTTTTTTTAATATTCCGTAAGCAAGTGTCATTTAAAAAAAAAAAAAAAAAAAAAAAAAAAATTGGATACCAGCATTGTACTCGACCACGCGAAATCGTTCTGTATAAAATTTGCATTGTAACTAATGGTACCCTGTTAGGATGCTATTTTCTCATTTGTATTATATTAATGGTACCCTATTAAATTATTGTATAATATCATTTTAAAAGGGGAGAGTACTGTAAAAAGTGAACAATGAACAATTCCTACACCATCGTTATATGGATTCATTGTCTTCATGCAGAACTTATGTTCGTATAGTTTTATTTTGAATGTTCATTTTTACATAAGAAACCAAAATCGCCTAAGCGAGTTTTTGGGTAGAATTTCGATTTATACTTCTTTATTCATTACTGTATTTCCCTAATTCATCTTAATTCATGTTCTTTTTTGACCGCTATCCTTTATTCATCTACCTATTGTCTACTTATGCCCTATCAACTTATCAGTCTATTTTTACTCGAGTCAATCTATGAAACGCAAAAATACGTTCTCGTATTATTTTTTTCATTTTTATTTTTAATTATTTGACCTCCCGAGATGAACTCGAAAATGCTGAGGGTAAGTGATCGAATTTCGCGAACTTGCAGATTCGAACGCTCAAAGATTAAAATACCTCCTCTCGCTTTGATTTCAAATTTATAATATTATCATGCGTTATGTTATATCATGTGTGTCATGTCTCATGTACTTGTGTTGTACTAATAACCATATAATCTAACCATATAATCTAACCATGGTAAACGATGTAATGTACTTCAATGAATTATAATTAACTGTAATATTTTAATTTAATATAATGTAATGTACTTTAATGAAACTGTACTTAATGATGTAATGTACTAAATAACGTAGTCAATGTACTTTAATGAAATTGTAGTTAACGATAATAGATGAATTGATAATTATAATCAAAGTTACAGTTGACCAAAATTACAATGTACTCAATGTCCGACCCGACATTATGTCGCCATAAGGAATGTCGAATCGGCAATACTGTTGTTATGTATTTTTATTATTATTTTTCCGTTGTGATAAATTTTGATGTGCTTTCTACTTTGCCAAATAATTGATGACCTGTTGTTTTTTAAAATCTCAATCATTTTTTTAGATTTAGCTGAATAATGAATCCTGAGTAACTTTTGCCATGTCATGTTTTGTATACATTCTTTCTTCATTATAAATGTTGAAGTCATGTCTTGCCTAAGCATTTAATTGTAAATCTTAAACCTTTAATTTTTACTCATATGCATATTTTAGTGTAAAGATGCATAGTTCAATTTCCACTTTTAGTTAACTTGGCAGATCATGATAACATCAGATCTGAAAATACGCAGTTTAAGATAAAAATATGGCTTCATCTTCAAATATTTTGTTTATTCGTTTAAACCTTACACAGCTAAAAGATTTACTTTATTTTCAAATATTGTGCAAAAATAATACAGCCTCTTCAACATTTAATAATGATGATGTTAGTAGAATTGGGGTATATAAAGCCCACCAATTTCTTCCATGTTTGTTCTGATACCAACTACGAGGCTGAGCATTACCTGTAACAGTTTAGGAGTAAAACGCAGTAAGAAAAAGTCTTTACCTTCTCCTTCGAGCCGTGCACTCTTCAGAAAACTTAGTCATTAGAATCTCCGGATAAGCTACAAGAAGAATCGGAGAGAAACCCCAACGAGTTTAATAAGCCTCTCAGAATCCTCCGAGCCACTAAAGAAGAACTCGGAGTAGTATAGAAGAAACTACTGCAAGTAACATATCGTTGCTGCCTCCTAACCAGAACCCCCGTCGACTCCGAACCAACCCAGGGCCATAGACGGAGGGGTTAACAGACACATGTTAGAACAAACTATTAGGTCATTACACGAAAACAATCGCTTCCTTCACTCCCTTTCGGACAGATTCACATACCTTGAATCCATGTTAGCTCAATACAAAGAACACAAACGATATCTAGAATTAATAGAAATAATGAACATACAAGTAACCCTAATCGATAAATACTTCAACGAATAACTACGATTCATTCCAAGGTTTTGCGTGCAACCCAGCTAGCCCATGGAAAAATCACTCTTTCCACCCTAATACCATGGGAAATACTCCAGTCCTTGATTCACACCGCCCAGTCACAATTAAAATTATCACCCATATTCCCACTCAACCACACTAATTACCCTCAATTTCTAGAATACACCTGGACTGTACATGGACCACGCCCCTACACATACCTCATAATTATACCATTTTTCGATTTCCTCACTTATGACGTATATAGATTTCACCCTTTCCCAACACCCTACCAAAATAACTCTAATGTCTATCGATTGTATTTACCCACCGTACCACCTTACCTTTTCCTCACCAAAGATCTATCAGCTTATTCTATGATGTCAGATAGCGACGTCCGGCATTGCCGATTCCCGCAACCAAATAAACAACTCATCTGCCCTCCACTCAAACCAGTTATTCTTCCCACTACTAGGTCTTGCTTTATCGATTTAATTCGTGACCGGCATGCCCCGTATGTTCATTTAAAAAATTTCATTCCCCTAAAACCATCCAACTACGAATTGGACCAGACATCTGGGTTTCCTTCGCGAACAGGACTGCCGCTACCCTCGAGTGTCCATCAAATTATTCCCTCATTACAATCCCTATGATTATTCGGCTACCAATTGGTTGCTCCTTGCGTTCAAAAGCCCTCCAAATATACAACCCGTATAAGGTTACCCTTAATAACTCATACCCATTTCCGTCGCAAATTAAATTTAAACCCGTCATAGAGATCTTAAATCTCTCCATAAAACCTGTAACCATCCTACCCGAACTGCATGCCCCTGAATGGAATGATCAATTGAGCCGGTTTAAAATTTCGGATGATAACCAAAACAACCTCTTACAAATACTACAACCGGTAACCATTTTCTCAACATCTGCCGTTAGCATCATTATTGTGTGTGCTATTATCCTCGGTGTATTTGTGATGAAAAGATCATTCTGGGAACAAAGAAAACCCAGTGACACGGAACATGAAACTATTTATGCACGACCAAGAGTGCGTACCCAGACCACGTGAACTAGACTTAAACCACCCGACTTATGTTGTATATATAAATCTGTATTATAAAACCAATAGTTATCATCTAGTTAGCCTTAGTTAGATGTTACGTTATTATATTAATATCATTCTAGAGGGAAGAGCCCTGTAAAAATGAACCATAAATAATTCCCATATTCCTATATTATCTTATCCTTCATGTAATTCTTGTATTCATTTATATAGTCTCTGTATCCATTGTAAGAAAAAGTATCCATTTTAAAAATTCATGTGTTATATGGTTCATGTATAATCTTATATATTTAACTTTATATAATGCCTATACTCATATGTATGTACGTGTGTGTATTCATTTTTACATAAGGACCAAAATCGCCCAACGCGAGTTTGAATAAAATATTTGATTCACTTTCTACTTTGCTAAATAATTGGTGACCTGTTGTTTTTTAAAATCTCATAATCATTTTTTTAGATTTCGCTTAATAAGGAATCCTGTTAAGCTTTGCAATATTCACATTTTGTATACACTCTCTTTCGTTATAAACAATGAGATCATGTCTTGCCTAAGCATTAAAATTGTACATCTTAAACCTTAAAATTTCACTCATATGCATATTTTAGTGTAAAGATGCATAGTCCGATTTCCACTTTTAGTTAACTTGGCAGATCATGATAACATCAGATCTGAAAAGTCGCGGTTTAAGATAAAAATATGGTTTCGTCTTCAAATATTTTGTTTACTCGTTCAAGTTCAAGCCTTACCACAGCTAAAAAATTTACTTATTTTCAAATATTGTGCAAAAATAATACAGCCTTCTTAGCATTTAATAATAATAATGTTAGCAGGTTTTGGGTATATAAACCCATTCAAATTAATCCATTGTCATTCAGAAGCTAATTCAGAGGCTGAGCACTACCTGTATCTTTTAGCAGTAAATTTACAGTGAAGAAACTTTTTATTGTCCCCTTCGAGCCTTGCTCTCTTCAGAAAAACTTAGAAAACTTTCCGGATACGCTATAAGAAGAATCCGGAACCTTCATCATTTAGATTGCAAATCTACCAGAGTCCTCCGAGCCACTATAGAAGAACTCGGAGAGTAACATAGAAGAAAAAACCACTTCAAGGCACACATCCGTTGCTTGCCTCCTAAACCAGAACCCACGTCAATCCGAACCACCCCAGGGCCATAGACGGAGGGGTTAACATATGTGTATATATATATATTATATATGTTTATATATATATATATATATTATATGTATATATATATATGTATATATATTATTTATGTATATATATATATATATATATGTATTATATATGTATATATATATATATATATATATGTATTAATATGTATGTATATATATATATGTATTATATATGTATGTATATATATATATATGTATTATATATGTAGGTATATATATTATATGTATTATATATGTATGTATACATATATATTATATATGTATATATATATATATGTATTATATATGTATATATATATATAATATGTACTATATATGTATATGTACTGGACACTCGATAAAACAGGTCTGTCCACAAGGAAAGACTGATCACGAATATGAATATATATATATAATACATATATATATATATATATATATATATATAATATATATATATATATATATATGTATATATAGATATGTATTATATATGTATATATATATATGTATTATATATGTATATATATATATATATATATATATATATATATATATATATATATATATATAATATATGTATATATATATATATTCATATTCGTGATCAGTCTTTCCTTGTGGACAGACCTGTTTTATCGAGTGTCCAGTGTTACCCAGTGAATAAGTGGTTTTCGTTCAAGTGTCTTTAAAAAAAAAAGTGTTTGGTGCATTCTTAACTAAATTACTTCGTGTTTCTAATCATTCATTAACGAATATCTTTCATTTATTGAATTTATTCATTACTATATTGACTAAACCAAGGCTATTGCCTTCTTTGTTCCCGAATTTATTACTACACGAGGTTTCATAAGGTTGAAATTCCCTTGGTTTGCCTTTGTTGCTTTTCACATCTATCAGAAACGCGGTTTCTTAAGGTTCATTTTTCCCTCACACACTACCTGACCTTCAAAAGGGTCTCCTACCGTGGGAAAAAAGGGATTAAGTCGGTAAACAGCGACCAGATGTTTCATTTAATACTTTTTCTTTAACATTTCTTTCGTCGGTAGCTTAATTATATATTCATTTAGCATAAAATTGTTACAAGAACCTGTTTCTCCGTTTCAAGAACAATTTTGCGGGTTTCCGCAGGTGACGGCGCAATAAGCACGCAGTAGACCTACGTTGTAATTTATTAATTTCCAAACGCTCGTTTTGTGTTTTTTTGTTTTTTAACTAATTAAAAGCATGGCACCCCCGTCAAGTACTTGCAGTCGCTGTGAACAGATATTTGCCGCTTACGCGTTTACAATGGCTAATAATAATGAACAGTTAGTTTGCAGGTGGTGCTCAAGCATGGAAGTCCTGAGGAACGAATTAGACCGTGAGAGGGAGGCCAGGGTGAGGCTTCAAGAAGGCGTGATGCTTCTGACGGCAAAATTGGATTCCCTAGAGACTCCAGTTACGACCCCACCTGCCTCAGTTTCTACTAATAATATAAATCGTATTAATAGCCCTCTCTCATCCCCCAGTTCCCAACCCTTCGTTCGAGTGCGAAATGGAGCCCCATTGCGAAAAGCAAAGACTTGTCTACCAGCAATAACAAGCAATAAGTTTTCTGTTTTAGGTTTCGAAGATGCTGATGAACCGGAAATACGACTCGTTAGCGATTCCATTGTTCGAGGGCAGCTCGAGGAATTCTGTGGGAGAAACCCTCGTCGTAGGCGCCGTTACTGCTACCCTTGTGCAAGAGTGGAGGATATAACTAATAGTGTTGACCATTTTACAGACGGTACCGCCGAGGATACAACGTATGTTATTCATGTCGGTACTAATAACGTTTTAAATTCTAGATCGGAAGAACTGCTGGCTAGGTACAGGGACTTAATAGAGCGACTAAAGGAGAAAACTAATAAGATTGTCTTAACAGGTATACTTCCTCGAATTATCCAACGTAACGATTTCTACAGCAAGGCGACCTATATTAACAATAACCTAAAGTCTCTTTGCCAACAGGAAGGAGTGCATTATGCCAATTTTTGGAACAGTTTCTACGGCAGGAGGGACTTGTTCCTCGAGGATGGACTTCATCTTAATGACGTAGGAGCTGCGCGTTTAGGAAGACTATTTCATAATACTGTCTCTTCTTTTCAGGCTGCCGTAACTCGAACGGTCCCAGCGTAAATTTTACAAATTTCCCCTGCGCTCGCGAAGGTGTCGTAATTACAAACAATTTGAAGGTTCTATCCTTAAATGCTCGTAGACTACTAAATAAAATAAATGAATTTTTTTCTTTAATTGCTTGTAAAGACTATGATTTAATTGCGATAAACGAATCGTGGCTTAGCACTGAAACACGAGACTTTGTAGGGGAGTATCAAATTAAAGGTTATAGACTTTTTGTTAAAAACAGAATAGGTAGGCGAGGAGGCGGTGTTATGTTGTATATCAAAGATAATATTGCGAACGTTATAGAAGTAAAGCACTCAATTCCAGAACCGATAGATGCGACTATAGCAGAACTTAAATTAAACGACATCAAACTTCTTGTTGCGGTTATATATAGGCCCGCTAATCAAACAGCTGATACGGACGAAGCGTTATATTGTGAACTAAAGAGAATAATCGGTAGTGAGCAGGCTTTAGTTATGGGTTGACTTTAATTGCGCCAACGTGAATTACGATACAATGCAGGGAGACGCGGAAGGTAATCGTTTAGTTAATTTTCTCGAGGATAGCTTTCTTAGTCAAAAGGTTGGGGAACCTACGAGGATGGACAGTATTTTAGATTTAGTAATAACTACGGATGATAGGCTAATTAATTATTGATCTTCAAGTAATAGAACCGTTAAGCAATAGCGATCACAATATGGTGGAGTTTCTCCTCTCAGTAAGTCACTCGAAACCAACTAACTCGACTAAAATTCCTAACTTCCAGCACGCAGACTTTTGTAAATTTCGAGATAAATTGTCACACGTCAATTGGGAAAACGTGATGAGGAACTCCAACGCAAAACTAATGAGGGAATCGTTCGAAACAGTATTTAGGACTATAAATGAGGAATGTGTACCGTACAAAATTAAGCGTGCGAAAGTAAACAGCAAGCCCTTGTGGTTTACTTTTAGAGTAGGAGACTTTATAAAGAGTAGAGATAGGGCTTATAGGCAACATAAGTGCGATAAAGACAATTTGTTGTTACGAAACAAATACATATCTCTGAGGCGTGAAGCGAAAAGTGTTGCGAGGTAGGAAACAGAGGGTGGTCGTTGATGGAGCGGATCGTGTTGGGCTAATGTAGCGAGTGGCGTTCCTCAGGGTTCTGTATTGGGCCCTTTGCTTTTTCTTATATATATTAACGATTTAGATGTCGGCCTAGTCAGTACAGTTTCAAAGATTGCTGATGACACGAAGCTGGGTGGTAGGGCGATTAATGACGAAGATAGAAGTAAAATTCAGGAAGATCTGAATAAAATCGTTGATTGGTCAGTCATATGGCAAGTGAGATTTAACGTGGATAAGTGCAAAATTTTGCATATAGGTTCGCGTAACGGTAAATTGCGTATAGTATGTCAGTGAAAGATTTAACAAGCGTGGAGCAGGAAAAAGATTTAGGAGTCATAGTCACTAGTGATTTAAAAGTAGCGAAACAAAGTACAGCAGCGGTCAATAAGGCGAACAAAGTGTTAGGTTTTATAGCTCGAAATTTTGAGTACAAATCGCGCGATATTATAGTTCCTCTTTATAAATCATTAGTTAGACCCCATTTGGAGTACGCGGTCCAATTTTGGAATCCACATATGCGCAAAGATATAGACAAAATCGAAAGAGTTCAAAGACGAGCAACTAAGATGATTCCGTCTCTTAGGTCAGTCGTACGAGGATAGGCTTAAGGAGTTAAAATTAACAACACTCGAGACTAGGAGGTTAAGGGGTGATCTAATCCAGGTTTTCAAAATTATGAATGGGTTCGATAACGTAGTTAGAGATAGCTTTTTCGAAATATCTCAATATAATAGGACTAGAAATAACGGGTGTAAGTTGACAAGTAGAAGGTTCGAGACAGCAGTTGCCAAAAACTTTTTTACGCATAGAATAGTAAATAGCTGGAATAGTTTGCTGGTGGAAGTAATTAGTAGCACGTCTATAAACATGTTTAAAAATCGATTAGACGCATATGTTGATAGATTGGGTATAGTTTAAGGTAGTAAAATTAAGGCTTTGTGGGGATAGATCCCAGAGCTCAACACAAGTGTTGTGGGATATAGGGAGGCAGCGTCTTGGGTTAGGGGATACTCTCTGTCCTTACACACCCCATTTAAAGAGATTCCTCTGCCGAGCGGTGCCCCCCATAGTACTGTGAAGTATTGAAAAACTCATAATCTT
>JAJOZX010008378.1:97500-140000 GCA_023014485.1 Bathynomus jamesi | reverse complement strand
TAGTGATACACAGTTACACACCTTTTACTTATGACAGCAGAACACTGAATGATGACAAATAAACAATTGCAACATAATCTGGAGCATTCTTGATGAAACATGTTTAAACAGGTTGATCTTGTCTTATCAAGCAATATTTTCAGCTACAAACTTGACAATTATCTCTAATATATTCATTTAATTGAATTCCTCATAAATATGATGAATAATTAATTAAAAACATATGTTTAGTATACTTGACAACTGCTAGTAATTTCAAATATTAATTGCATAAATAATAGCTATATTTCATGAATTTTAATAAGCGGGGGCGACCTCTAAAAATTGTTCAATCCAAAAACATTTTATATGTGATGTTTTTTCAACCAATGGAACTGGTTGAGGGGGCACAACCTAAAAAAATCAACACTTCGAAAATAAGAGACACCCTAATATATATATATTATATATATATATATATATATATATATATATATATATATGCATTATATATGTATATATATATATATATATATATATATATATATATATATATATATATATATGCATTTTATATATATATATATATATATAATATATATGTATATATGCATATATTATATATATATATATATATATATATATATATATATATATATATATATATATGTATATGTTAACCCCTCCTTCTATGGCCCTGATTCGGTTCGGATTCGACGGGGGGGTTCTGGTTAGGAGGCTGCAACGGATATTTCTTCTGATACTTTTCTTCTATAATTTTCTAATTCTTTCTCTGATACTTTATAACTTATCGACTTTACTAAGTTCCTCTGACGATAGCCCAACTCGAGGGGGAAAATAAAAAGTTTCTCTTACTGTAAATTTACTTCTTAAAAATTACAGTATTGCTCTGAATTTACAGGGGTAGAGGTTCGACCTCTTTCGACCATAGCTCAGGCCGGAATCTAAAAATATTAAGGAGGCAAGGGGCCTCTGCCCCCTCCCCGCAGCGAGGCTGCTAACCAGGGGAGTCTCTTAGCAGTGACCAAGCAGAGTCTCGTAATGAAGTGTCCTTCATTTTACAAATACATGTATAAAATATGCCTGAATGTTGGGGGATGGCAGTTGGAGGTTAAGTTTCCCCCCTTTTAAACACGATCAGGTGTTTGAAAGTTTCCAAATAAAATAAAAAAATAAATAAATAAAAATAAAAACTAATCTTTTTTTTTTGCCACGTCTTCATTTCTGAAGGCGATATTATTTCACGACTGAGTACATTTTTGTTTGGGTTTATTACAATTATGATTTCGATTATGGATTACTTCCCATTCGCTTATGATTGTCCCTTACAGTTCTATTAAAGTACATTCTTACATTATATATAAAGTCATTACATTCAATTATAGTTTCATTGAAGTACATTACAAGTTATTATTAATTAAAGTATTAGTTAATTACAATTAAACAGTTACTATAGCTTTGTTTTGTTTTTACAGTGTTTCATATTAATAGACAATTAAGATGTTAGAAATATAATACAAAGTACATGGCACACATGATATAGATTTATATACATAATATGTTATAATATGTTTAACATGTTATAAATTTGGATCAGAGCGAAAGGGGATGTTTATCTTAGAAACGTTCGGTTCTGCTGATTCGCGAATTTGAGCATGTAACTACTGTAAGCCTAATGAATGCCTGTGAGGGTTGAACGCACTTAAAAAAAAATAATAAAAAATATATGTGGACGTATTTTACATGTACATAATCCAATAGGTTGTGTGCGTAATATAGAGACGCGTAAAATATGGACTGATAGGTTGATAGGTATCAGTAGACAATAGGTAGGAAACAACATAACTAATGATGTATAGAGAATGAAGTTTCTTTTCTTTTTATTATTATTATTATTATTATTATTATTATTATTAAGGAATTTACCATACATTCAATACGGAAGATGTCCAAATACTAAACACGTGATTCAGTGTTCAAGGTATGGAAAACTTGAAGAGAATTAAGTTACTTTATGACGTCATAGTTATTGAATTTTGTTGTATAATACAAATCATTATTAGGAAGATTTACAAGAACGAATTAGAGGCAAAGAGTTATATGCAATGTGTATGCATAATCTAGGGACGAGGGTGAGATGCAAGACAATCATAATTAATTAATAACTTCTATAACAAATAAAAATGGATACGACTAAACCATAGGTATGGTAGATCGTAGGGTTTTGACACGATCAAAAATAGGAAGCCACAAGTAAAATTATTATCCAAACTCGCGTTAAGCGATTTTGGTTCTTATGTAAAAATGAATATTGATTATTCATTTCATTTTTACATTGCTCTCCCCTTTTAAAAAAAAAACGATATTTATACAATAATCTAATAGGGTACCATTAATACAATACAAATGAGAAAATAACATCCTAACTACTTCAAGTTAGATGACGAATTTTTTTCTTTACATTACAAATTTTTATACAGAACAAGTGAGTTATTATATAATATAAAAATTCAAAGATTAATACTTCAATTTTAGACAAACAATTACGCTAGACAAAGAATGATATTGTTAAATTTTTTACAAAATTTTTATTTTTCTGTGGGAAAAAATTATGTACATAATGAATAGTAGGTAAAAGGAAAAAAATATAAATTATTTTCCAAAGTTACCCTGATCGTGCAGTCTATAACTAATTTTATTGACTATTGTAGGTAAAAAATCGAATTACGTAATGGATGATGTATAGACCTGTGGTCTAGTGTGTATTTGTGTGTATTAGATACAAAGTGTGTATCATAACTTTGAGGGACAGATTAGCGGAGAGGATTCTTAAATTAACTGAATAAATGCCTGAGCAAAAATTTATATATAGTAAGCAAAAAGGCTTAGGACTATATAAATAGCAGAGTTAGCACCTACACGCTATGAAATAGTTTGTGATATCGAATGATTTTAGAATAAGGTTTGTATATATAGTATATATAGTGTGGCATACATGCGTGTGTATGTGTAGAGATTTGGAAGGTTTTTGAATTAACAAAGTTTAAAAATAATGTATAATAATTTAAGATGGGTTTTAGGGTTATAAAATCTTTTGAGTCAATTATTGTTGTTATTTATTATTATTATATTATTATAAAATCCTTTAAGTTCAAGGTAGTATTTAAGTATTTAATTAAATCAGTTCCACGTATTAAGGTAATACAAAGAAATGTACTTAGAGGACTTACAATTGATGAAAGTAAATCTCACGGTTTAAAAATTGAATTTTTGAAGATGGAATTAAATTCGACTAGTAACATTCCTAGCTATATATGAACTTAAACATATAAACATTAACCAGAAGTATCGGTACGATAATTGAATTAAGAAAGTTAAGAATACAAATTAAAAATATAAATCAATTTATGCATTTTAATGAGCTAAACATAATTTTATATACTTAAAAATAAAAGTAAATCGAACCTTAGATGAGTTTCGGCCAAGAATAAAAAGTGTTATTGAAATGGAAGGAAAGCATTTCGAACAATCTTTTCTTTTAATAATTTCAGGTAAATTTTACATTAAAAATTATTTTTATATACTAAAAAAAAATATTAAAAAGGTTTAATAATTTTTTGCATGTTAAGTAGAAAAATCATACTCTTTCGTTGAATGTTGATAGAATTTGAATTATTTGATATTTTAGTCTGAAAACTTGTTTGCATATGATAAATACATATGTTTTATTGTGTAGAAGTTTTATTAAAATTAAATGACAAAAAAGAATAAACACAACTGAAATTTAGGGTATGTGCGGTCGTACGGGTAAATTTCCCGACCATACAGAGCAAGATAAATTAGGTACATGATCGATTAATTATTACACTATTTCTGTCATCATATAATCGCAATAATATAAAACTCGTTACCAACATTTGTAAAAACGGTTTTGGTTGCCAACAATAAAATATGTCATTTTACCTATATATTTTTATACGCAACAATGGCATGAAAAAGAAGACAAATCGGTCCATTTCCTTCTTACAACAAAACAAAGAAAGGTTAACTAAAGACGCAACCCGGTCAATTCAGGTTGAATTAAATTCTCTTTACACACAAAAAAAAGGTTGAATTAAATTCTTAAATTACATTTTCTTAAATTAAATTCTCTTAACTTACAAAGAAAAAGTTGAATTCAATTGACTGCATTGAAATGACTTGGGACTTAAAAACTGACCTTCTTAAAAACTAACTCTTAAAAACTAACTGCTTCAAAACTAACTGCTTCAAAACTGGCTTCTTCAAAACTGGCTTCTTCAAAACTGGCTTCTTCAAAACTGGCTTCTTCAAAACTGGCTTGTCCCTCTTGTCAACCTATTGACTTGACCTTTCAAGTATTTTAAATCTCTGGGGCGGTTGTCCCTTTTGGCGCAACCTTCGACTTGACCTCTTATCAAGTATTTCTAAAATCTCTGGGGCGGTTGTCCCTTTTGGCGCAACCTTCTGACTTGACCTCTTATCAAGTATTTCTATAAATCTCTGGGGCGGTTGTCCCTTTTGGCGCAACCTTCTGACTTGACCTCTTATCAAGTATTTCTATAAATCTCTGGGCGGTTGTCCCTTTTGGCGCAACCTTCTGACTTGACCTCTTATCAAGTATTTCTATAAATCTCTGGGGCGGTTGTCCCTTTTGGCGCAACCTTCTGACTTGACCTCTTGCCAAGTATTTCTATGTCTCTGGGGCGGTTGTCCATCGGCGCAACCTTCTGACTTGACCTCTTGTCAAGTATTTCTATAAATCTCTGGGGCGGTTGTCCATCTTGGCGCAACCTTCTGACTTCAAAACTTATTTGCAACTTATTTGCAACGAAAACTGACTTGCAACTTATTTGCAACGAAAACTGACTTGCAACTTATTTGCAACGAAAACTGACTTGCAACTTATTTGCAACGAAAACTGACTTGCAACTTATTTGCAACGAAAACTGACTTGCAACTTATTTGCAACGAAAACTGACTTGCAACTTATTTGCAACGAAACTGACTTGCAACTTATTTGCAACGAAACTCACTTGCAACTTATTTGCAACGAAACTGACTTGCAATTTATTTGCAACTAAAACTTACTTCAAAACTGACTTGCAACTTATTTGCAACTAAAACTGACTTCAAAACTGACTTGCAACTTCTTTGCAACGAAAACTGACTTCAAAACTGACTTGCAACTTCTTTGCAACTAAAACTGACTTCAAAACTGACTTGCAACTTCTTTGCAACGAAAACTGACTTCAAAACTGACTTGCAACTTCTTTGCAACGAAAACTAACTTCAAAACTGACTTGCAACATCTGTGCAACGAAAACTGACTTCAAAACTGACTTCAAAACTGACTTGCAACTTCTTTGCAACGAAAACTGACTTCAAAACTGACTTGCAACTTCTTTGCAACTAAAACTGACTTCAAAACTGACTTCAAATATCTCTCTAAATCTATAAACTCTCTATAAACACTCTCTCTCTTAATTTGCAAGTCAATTCAATTCAGTAATTGAAAAAAATTTGCAAACAAAAATATAAAATGTAAACGACATTTCACTCTAATGTACACGAAGGTACGATACTATTATGTTTGATACATAAAAATAAAATTATTCTATACTGAATATAACAGTGAAAATAACTCTGAAATTAACTCTTTTGAAATTAACTCTCTTTTGAAATTAACTCTCTTTTGAAATTAACTCTTTTGAAATTAACTCTCTTTTGAAATTAACTCTCTTTTGAAATTAACTCTCTTTTGAAATTAACTCTCTTTTGAAATTAACTCGCTTTTGAAATTAACTCTCTTTTGAAATTAACTCTCTGTTACAATTAACTCTCTGTTACAATTAACTCTCTGTTACAATTAACTCTCTGTTACACTAAGGAAAATGTATCACTAGTGTCTGAAGTGTTCACTGTGTTTCTTGTAAATTCTGACTTAATACTCATTATTAACTGTTAATAATACTGACTTTTCAAGTGTTTATAAATTACTTAAGAAAACAAAATGTACTTAACAAAATTTTCTATGGGGAAATCCTTAGAGACGTGTCCTGAAGACGTGTCTTGCTGGCCACTTGTTCTTGGATGAAAACTAGGCGTGGAGAACTTGGAGTCGTGACACACCGGTCAAGGGTGGATGTTACGAACTAGAAGTCGTGACACGCCGGTCAAATGGTTTTATCCTGATAAATCTTCTTTTATAAATCTTCTTTTATAAATCTTCTTTTATAAATCTTCTTTTATAAATCTTCTTCTTATCCTGGTAAAGGTCGCCAGTCTGTTAACCCCTCCTTCTATGGCCCTGATTCGGTTCGGATTCGACGGGGGGGTTCTGGTTAGGAGGCTGCAACGGATATTTCTTCTGATACTTTTCTTCTATAATTTTCTAATTCTTTCTCTGATACTTTATAACTTATCGACTTTACTAAGTTCCTCTGACGATAGCCCAACTCGAGGGGGAAAATAAAAAGTTTCTCTTACTGTAAATTTACTTCTTAAAAATTACAGTTATTGCTCTGAATTTACAGGGGTAGAGGTTCGACCTCTTTCGACCATAGCTCAGGCCGGAATCTAAAAATATTAAGGAGGCAAGGGGCCTCTGCCCCCCTCCCCGCAGCGAGGCTGCTAACCAGGGGAGTCTCTTAGCAGTGACCAAGCAGAGTCTCGTAATGAAGTGTCCTTCATTTTACAAATACATGTATAAAATATGCCTGAATGTTGGGGGATGGCAGTTGGAGGTTAAGTTTCCCCCCTTTTAAACACGATCAGGTGTTTGAAAGTTTCCAAATAAAAATAAAAAATAAAAATAAAAATAAAAACTAATCTTTTTTTTTTGCCACGTCTTCATTTCTGAAGGCGATATTATTTCACGACTGAGTACATTTTTGTTTGGGTTTATTACAATTATGATTTCGATTATGGATTACTTCCCATTCGCTTATGATTGTCCCTTACAGTTCTATTAAAGTACATTCTTACATTATATATAAAGTCATTACATTCAATTATAGTTTCATTGAAGTACATTACAAGTTATTATTAATTAAAGTATTAGTTAATTACAATTAAACAGTTACTATAGCTTTGTTTTGTTTTTACAGTGTTTCATATTAATAGACAATTAAGATGTTAGAAATATAATACAAAGTACATGGCACACATGATATAGATTTATATACATAATATGTTATAATATGTTTAACATGTTATAAATTTGGATCAGAGCGAAAGGGGATGTTTATCTTAGAAACGTTCGGTTCTGCTGATTCGCGAATTTGAGCATTTAACTACTGTAAGCCTAATGAATGCCTGTGAGGGTTGAACGCACTTAAAAAAAAATAATAAAAAAAATATGTGGACGTATTTTACATGTACATAATCCAATAGGTTGTGTGCGTAATATAGAGACGCGTAAAATATGGACTGATAGGTTGATAGGTATCAGTAGACAATAGGTAGGAAACAACATAACTAATGATGTATAGAGAATGAAGTTTCTTTTTTTTTATTTTATTATTATTATTATTATTATTATTATTATTATTAAGGAATTTACCATACATTCAATACGGAAGATGTCCAAATACTAAACACGTGATTCAGTGTTCAAGGTATGGAAAACGTGAAGAGAATTAAGTTACTTTATGACGTCATAGTTATTGAATTTTGTACGTATAATACAAATCATTATTAGGAAGATTTACAAGAACGAATTAGAGGCAAAGAGTTATATGCAATGTGTATGCATAATCTAGGGACGAGGGTGAGATGCAAGACAATCATAATTAATTAATAACTTCTATAACAAAAAAATGGATACGACTAAACCATAGGTATGGTAGATCGTAGGGTTTTGACACGATCAAAAATAGGAAGCCACAAGTAAAATTATTATCCAAACTCGCGTTAAGCGATTTTGGTTCTTATGTAAAAATGAATATTGATTATTCATTTCATTTTTACATTGCTCTCCCCTTTTAAAAAAAAACGATATTTATACAATAATCTAATAGGGTACCATTAATACAATACAAATGAGAAAATAACATCCTAACTACTTCAAGTTAGATGACGAATTTTTTTCTTTACATTACAAATTTTTATACAGAACAAGTGAGTTATTATATAATATAAAAAATTCAAAGATTAATACTTCAATTTTAGACAAACAATTACGCTAGACAAAGAATGATATTGTTAAATTTTTTACAAAATTTTTATTTTTCTGTGGGAAAAAATTATGTACATAATGAATAGTAGGTAAAAGGAAAAAAATATAAATTATTTTCCAAAGTTACCCTGATCGTGCAGTCTATAACTAATTTTATTGACTATTGTAGGTAAAAAATCGAATTACGTAATGGATGATGTATAGACCTGTGGTCTAGTGTGTATTTGTGTGTATTAGATACAAAGTGTGTATCATAACTTTGAGGGACAGATTAGCGGAGAGGATTCTTAAATTAACTGAATAAATGCCTGAGCAAAAATTTATATATAGTAAGCAAAAAGGCTTAGGACTATATAAATAGCAGAGTTAGCACCTACACGCTATGAAATAGTTTGTGATATCGAATGATTTTAGAATAAGGTTTGTATATATAGTATATATAGTGTGCATACATGCGTGTGTATGTGTAGAGATTTGGAAGGTTTTTGAATTAACAAAGTTTAAAAATAATGTATAATAATTTAAGATGGGTTTTAGGGTTATAAAATCTTTTGAGTCAATTATTGTTGTTATTATTATTATTATATATTATTATTATAAAATCCTTTAAGTTCAAGGTAGTATTTAAGTATTTAATTAAATCAGTTCCACGTATTAAGGTAATACAAAGAAATGTACTTAGAGGACTTACAATTGATGAAAGTAAATCTCACGGTTTAAAAATTGAATTTTTGAAGATGGAATTAAATTCGACTAGTAACATTCCTAGCTATATATGAACTATAACCATTAACATTAACCAGAAGTATCGGTACGATAATTGAATTAAGAAAATTAAGAATACAAATTAAAAATATAAATCAATTTATGCATTTTAATGAGCTAAACATATAGTATACTTAAAAATAAAAGTAAATCGAACCTTAGATGAGTTTCGGCCAAGAATAAAAAGTGTTATTGAAATGGAAGGAAAGCATTTCGAACAATCTTTTCTTTTAATAATTTCAGGTAAATTTTACATTAAAAATTATTTTTATATACTAAAAAAAAATATTAAAAAGGTTTAATAATTTTTTGCATGTTAAGTAGAAAAATCATACTCTTTCGTTGAATGTTGATAGAATTTGAATTATTTGATATTTTAGTCTGAAAACTTGTTTGCATATGATAAATACATATGTTTTATTGTGTAGAAGTTTTATTAAAATTAAATGACAAAAAAGAATAAACACAACTGAAATTTAGGGTATGTGCGGTCGTACGGGTAAATTTCCCGACCATACAGAGCAAGATAAATTAGGTACATGATCGATTAATTATTACACTATTTCTGTCATCATATAATCGCAATAATTATAAAACTCGTTACCAACATTTGTAAAAACGGTTTTGGTTGCCAACAATAAAATATGTCATTTTACCTATATATTTTTATACGCAACAATGGCATGAAAAGAAAAGACAAATCGGTCCATTTCCTTCTTACAACAAAACAAAGAAAGGTTAACTAAAGACGCAACCCGGTCAATTCAGGTTGAATTAAATTCTCTTACAACAAAAAAAAGGTTGAATTAAATTCTTAAATTACATTTTCTTAAATTAAATTCTCTTAACTTACAAAGAAAAAGTTGAATTCAATTGACTGCATTGAAATGACTTGGGACTTAAAAACTGACCTTCTTAAAAACTAACTTCAAAACTAACTGCTTCAAAACTAACTGCTTCAAAACTAACTGCTTCAAAACTAACTCTTCAAAACTAACTTCTTCAAAACTGGCTTCTTCAAAACTGGCTTCTTCAAAACTGGGGCGGTTGTCCCTCTTGGATGCAACCTATTGACTTGACCTCTTATCAAGTATTTCTATGAATCTCTGGGGCGGTTGTCCCTTTTGGCGCAACCTTCTGACTTGACCTCTTATCAAGTATTTCTATAAATCTCTGGGGCGGTTGTCCCTTTTGGCGCAACCTTCCGACTTGACCTCTTATCAAGTATTTCTATAAATCTCTGGGGCGGTTGTCCCTTTTGGCGCAACCTTCTGACTTGACCTCTTATCAAGTATTTCTATAAATCTCTGGGGCGGTTGTCCCTTTTGGCGCAACCTTCTGACTTGACCTCTTGCCAAGTATTTCTATGTCTCTGGGGCGGTTGTCCCTTTTGGCGCAACCTTCTGACTTGACCTCTTGTCAAGTATTTCTATAAATCTCTGGGGCGGTTGTCCATCTTGGCGCAACCTTCTGACTTCAAAACTTATTTGCAACTTATTTGCAACGAAAACTGACTTGCAACTTATTTGCAACGAAAACTGACTTGCAACTTATTTGCAACGAAAACTGACTTGCAACTTATTTGCAACGAAAACTGACTTGCAACTTATTTGCAACGAAAACTGACTTGCAACTTATTTGCAACGAAAACTGACTTGCAACTTATTTGCAACGAAAACTGACTTGCAACTTATTTTCAACGAAACTGACTTGCAACTTATTTGCAACGAAACTCACTTGCAACTTATTTGCAACGAAACTGACTTGCAATTTTTTTTCAACTAAAACTTACTTCAAAACTGACTTGCAACTTATTTGCAACTAAAACTGACTTCAAAACTGACTTGCAACTTCTTTGCAACTAAAACTGACTTCAAAACTGACTTGCACATTTTTTGCAACTAAAACTGACTTCAAAACTGACTTGCAACTTCTTTGCAACGAAAACTGACTTCAAAACTGACTTCAAAACTGACTTGCAACTTCTTTGCAACGAAAACTGACTTCAAAACTGACTTGCACTTTTTTGCAACTAAAACTGACTTCAAAACTTCTTTGCAACTTGTTTGCAACTAAAACTGACTTCAAAACTGACTTCAAATATCTCTCTAAATCTATAAACTCTCTATAAACACTCTCTCTCTTAATTTGCAAGTCAATTCAATTCAGTAATTGAAAAAAATTTGCAAACAAAAATATAAAATGTAAACGACATTTCACTCTAATGTACACGAAGGTACGATACTATTATGTTTGATACATAAAAATAAAATTATTCTATACTGAATATAACAGTGAAAATAACTGAAATTAACTCTTTTGAAATTAACTCTCTTTTGAAATTAACTCTCTTTTGAAATTAACTCTCTTTTGAAATTAACTCTCTTTTGAAATTAACTCTCTTTTGAAATTAACTCTCTTTTGAAATTAACTCTTTTGAAATTAACTCTCTTTTGAAATTAACTCTTTTGAAATTAACTCTCTTTTGAAATTAACTCTCTTTTGAAATTAACTCTCTTTTGAAATTAACTCTCTTTTGAAATTAACTCTCTGTTACAATTAACTCTCTGTTACAATTAACGCTCTGTTACAATTAACTCTCTGTTACACTAAGGAAAATGTATCACTAGTGTCTGAAGTGTTCACTGTTTCTTGTAAATTCTGACTTAATACTCATTATTAACTGTTAATAATACTGACTTTTCAAGTGTTTATAAATTACTTAAGAAAACAAAATGTACTTAACAAAATTTTCTATGGGGAAATCCTTAGAGACGTGTCCTGAAGACGTGTCTTGCTGGCCACTTGTTCTTGGATGAAAACTAGGCGTGGAGAACTTGGAGTCGTGACACACCGGTCAAGGGTGGATGTTACGAACTAGAAGTCGTGACACGCCGGTCAAATGGTTTTATCCTGATAAATCTTCTTTTATAAATCTTCTTTTATAAATCTTCTTTTATAAATCTTCTTTTATAAATCTTCTTCTTATCCTGGTAAAGGTTCGCCAGTCTGTTAACCCCTCCTTCTATGGCCCTGATTCGGTTCGGATTCGACGGGGGGGTTCTGGTTAGGAGGCTGCAACGGATATTTCTTCTGATACTTTTCTTCTATAATTTTCTAATTCCTTCTCTGATACTTTATAACTTATCGACTTTACTAAGTTCCTCTGACGATAGCCCAACTCGAGGGGGAAAATAAAAAGTTTCTCTTACTGTAAATTTACTTCTTAAAAATTTACAGTTATTGCTCTGAATTTACAGGGGTAGAGGTTCGACCTCTTTCGACCATAGCTCAGGCCGGAATCTAAAAATATTAAGGAGGCAAGGGGCCTCTGTCCCCCCTCCCCGCAGCGAGGCTGCTAACCAGGGGAGTCTCTTAGCAGTGACCAAGGCAGAGTCTCGTAATGAAGTGTCCTTCATTTTACAAATACATGTATAAAATATGCCTGAATGTTGGGGGATGGCAGTTGGAGGTTAAGTTTCCCCCCTTTTAAACACGATCAGGTGTTTGAAAGTTTCAAATAAAAAAAATAAAAAATAAAAAATAAAAATAAAAACTAATCTTTTTTTTTTTTGGCCACGTCTTCATTTCTGAAGGCGATATTATTTCACGACTGAGTACATTTTTGTTTGGGTTTATTACAATTATGATTTCGATTATGGATTACTTCCCATTCGCTTATGATTGTCCCTTACAGTTCTATTAAAGTACATTCTTACATTATATATAAAGTCATTACATTCAATTATAGTTTCATTGAAGTACATTACAAGTTATTATTAATTAAAGTATTAGTTAATTACAATTAAACAGTTACTATAGCTTTGTTTTGTTTTTACAGTGTTTCATATTAATAGACAATTAAGATGTTAGAAATATAATACAAAGTACATGGCACACATGATATAGATTTATATACATAATATGTTATAATATGTTTAACATGTTATAAATTTGGATCAGAGCGAAAGGGGATGTTTATCTTAGAAACGTTCGGTTCTGCTGATTCGCGAATTTGAGTATGTAACTACTGTAAGCCTAATGAATGCCTTGTGAGGGTTGAACGCACTTAAAAAAAAATAATAAAAAAATATATGTGGACGTATTTTACATGTACATAATCCAATAGGTTGTGTGCGTAATATAGAGACGCGTAAAATATGGACTGATAGGTTGATAGGTATCAGTAGACAATAGGTAGGAAACAACATAACTAATGATGTATTGAGAATGAAGTTTCTTTTTCTTTTTATTATTATTATTATTATTATTATTATTAAGGAATTTACCATACATTCAATACGGAAGATGTCCAAATACTAAACACGTGATTCAGTGTTCAAGGTATGGAAAACGTGAAGAGAATTAAGTTACTTTATGACGTCATAGTTATTGAATTTTGTACGTATAATACAAATCATTATTAGGAAGATTTATAAGAACGAATTAGAGGCAAAGAGTTATATGCAATGTGTATGCATAATCTAGGGACGAGGGTGAGATGCAAGACAATCATAATTAATTAATAACTTCTATAACAAATAAAAATGGATACGACTAAACCATAGGTATGGTAGATCGTAGGGTTTTGACACGATCAAAAATAGGAAGCCACAAGTAAAATTATTATCCAAACTCGCGTTAAGCGATTTTGGTTCTTATGTAAAAATGAATATTGATTATTCATTTCATTTTTACATATATATATATATATATATATATATATGTATAATATATAATATATATATATATATAATTTATATATATATATGTATTTATATATATATATTATATTATATATATATATATATATACATTACGGTGACAATAAAAATCGAAAGTTGGAGTTTTTTATTGGCCATTTGGTCAATGCTGCTAATACATGAGAAAACAATGTACTGTAAATATTAGGTCATTCAGATAATATTTAAGGGTGTCTCAATTGAGGTAAATAATTCTCCTTATAACAAATTAATTGTTCATTACCTAGTAAAAATAAATAATATTTTTTTTAATTAATGTAAATAAACGTTAGTTTTAGTTCATAAAGTTTAAGTGCAGGCGTACTCCAATCGTAATAAGTAATTAAAAAATATTAATGAATAAGGAGATTATTTACCTCACTTGAGACACCCTTAAATATTATCTGAATGACTAATATTTACAGTACATTGTTTTCTCATGTAGTAGCAGCATATATGTGTATATATATATGTATTATATATGTGTGTATATATATATGTATTATATATGTGTATATATATATATATATATGTATTGTATATGTGTATATATATATATGTATTGTATATGTATATATACATATGTATTGTATATGTATATATATGTATTGTATATGTATATATATATATGTATATATATGTATTGTATGTGTATATATATATATATATGTACTATATATGTGTGTGTATATATATATATATATATATATATATATATATATATATACTGTATATGTGTATATATATATATATGTATTGTATATGTGTATATATGTATTGTATAGGTGTATATATATATATATATATGTATTGTATATGTGTATATATATATACATGTATGGTATATGTGTATATATATATATGTATTGTATATGTGTATATATGTATTGTATATGTGATATATATATATATATGTATTGTATATGTGTATATATATATGTATTGTATATGTTGTGTAGATATATGTGTATTTTATGTATATATATATATATATATATGTATGGTATATGTGTGTATATATATATATATATATAAATGTATGGTATATGTGTATATATATATTTATATATATATATATATATATATATATATATATATATTATATATATATATGTATTGTATATGTAATATATATATATATGTTTATATATATATATATATATATATATATGCACATATACCATACATATATATATATATACTGTATGTATTGTATATGTACACACACACACACACATATATTATATATATATATGTATTGTATATATATATATATATTGTATATGTATATATATATGTATTATATATGTATATATATACAGGGTGTACATAAAGTCAGGATCTATTTTTGTGAAGCACTTGGAAATTATATGGAATTCAATCATAAAATGAAAAAGTGGTAACATTTATTAAATAATTAAGAGTAGGATTCGACGTGACGCCCATCAGTATCCCTGCACAGCTCAAATCGTTCTGCAGCACTTCTAAACACATTCTGGAGCATTTGCGGGGTTATGTTATCTGCAGCAGTTCGTATACGTGTACGTAAGTTTTCAAGACTCGTAATCTTCGTCTGATACGCGTGCGATTTGATGAAGCCCCATGCAATGAAATCTAAAGGGGTTAAATCTGGTGATCTCGCTGGCCAAGGTCTGTTGCTTCCGCGTCCGATCCAGCGATGTGGAAAAACGTCCACTTAGATAATCTTGAACAATTTTGGCATAGTGACAAGGAGCACCATCATGTTGATAGACGACGGGGATAGGATTGTTAGTACCGTCGTGAATTACGATACAATGCAGGGAGACGCGGAAGGTAATCGTTTAGTTAATTTTCTCGAGGATAGCTTTCTTATTCAAAAGGTTGGGGAACCTACGAGGTTGGACACTATTTTAGATTTAGTAATAACTACGGATGATAGGCTAATTACTGATCTTCAAGTAATAGAACCGTTAAGCAATAGCGAACACAATATGGTAGAGTGTGTCCTCTCAGTAAGCCACTCGAAACCAACTAACTCGACTAAAATTCCTAACTTCCAGCACGCAGACTTTAGTAAATTTCGAAATAAATTGTCACACGTCAATTGGGAAAACGTAATGGGGAACTCCAACACAAAACTAATGTGGGTATCGTTCGAAACAATATTTAGGACTATAAATGAGGAATGTGTACCGTACAAAATTAAGCGTGCGAAAGTAAACAACAAGCCCTTGTGGTTTACTTCTAGAGTAGGAGACATTATAAAGAGTAGAGATAGGGCTTATAGGCTATATAAGTGCGATAAAGACAATTTTCATTTACGAAACAACTACATATCTGTAAGGCGTGAAGCGAAAAGTGTAATAAAAAGGTCCAAGCGCGAATTTGAAATCTCCATAGCTCGTGACGGTAAAGAAAACCCCAAGCGATTCTTTCAATACGTCAATAATAGAAATCCAGTAAAAAGTGTGTTGGGGCATTTGAAAAATGTAAACGGAGATCTAGTTTCTGAAAACAAGAAAATGGCTACCTTGCTAACCGAATTTTTTACGTCAGTTTTTACTATCGAAGATGTAATGAATATCCCTACGGTCATAGACATAATACCTTTTGATAATGGTAATATTTTGGATAATATAGTGGTTAGTGAAGGGAAAATAATGCGCTATATTGATAAAATGAAAACGCGTAAATCACCGGGGCCGGATTCCATATATCCCATACAACTAAAAGAATTAAAAGATAGCATTGTTGTGCCGCTAACAAAGATTTTTAATGCGTCTATTTCTGATGGGTCCGTAAAAGATAATTTCAAGTTAGCAAATGTAACACCTATGTTTAAGAAAGGCGATAAAGGTGCGGCGGGAAATTATAGGCCAATCAGTTTAACGTCTGTTGTAGGTAAGCTACTGGAATCAATAATTAGGGATCGTATAGTCGAACACTTATAATTGTATAAACTAATTAGAAATACGCAGCACGGTTTTAGGCGAAACAAATCTTGCTTAACTAATCTTTTAGAAATTTCCAAAGCGTGGTTGACGTTTACGATAGACATGGGGCAGTTGATGTAGTGTATTTAGATTTTCAAAAAGCGTTTGACACCGTGCCGCACAAAAGACTCAGTGAAAAAACTAAGGCTCATGGAATCAGGGGTGTAGTAATAAATTGGCTTGAAGAGTGGTTGCGAGGTAGGAAACAGAGGGAGGTCGTTGATGGAGCGGAGTCGTGTTGGGCTAATGTAGCGAGCGGCGTTCCTCAGGGTTCTGTATTGGGCCACTTGCTTTTACTTATATATATTAACGATTTAGATGTCGGCCTAGTCAGTACAGTTTCAAAGTTTGCGGATGACACGAAGCTGGGTGGTAGGGCGATTAATGACGAAGATAGAGGTAAAATCCAGGAAGATCTGAATAAAATTGTTGATTGGTCAGTTACATGGCAAATGAGATTTAACGTGGATAAGTGCAAAATTTTGCATATAGGTTCGCGTAACGGTAATTTTGCGTATAGTATGTCAGGGAAAGATTTAACAAGCGTAGAGCAGGAAAAAGATTTAGGAGTTATAGTCACTGGTGATTTAAAAGTAGCGAAACAAAGTACAGCAGCTGTCAATAAGGCGAACAAAGTGTTAGGTTTTATAGCTCGAAATTTTGAGTACAAATCGCGCGATATTATAGTTCCTCTTTATAAATCATTAGTTGGACCCCATTTTGAGTACGCGATCCAATTTTGGAATCCACGTATGCGCAAAGATATAGACAAAATCGAAAGAGTTCAAAGACGAGCAACTAAGATGATTCCGTCGCTTAGGTCAAAGTCGTACGAGGATAGGCTTAAGGAGTAAAAATTAACTACACTCGAGACTAAGAGGCTAAGGGGTGATCTCATCCTGGTTTTCAAAATTATGAATGGGTTGGATAACGTAGATAGAGATAGCTTTTTCGAAATATATCAATATAATAGGACTAGAAATAACGGGTGTAAGTTAACAAGTAGAAGGTTCGAGACAGCAGTTGCCAAAACCTTTTTAAGCATAGAATAGTAAATAGCTGGAATACAGGTGTCCGAGAATTATCTGTACAATTTTTGGCTGTTATTAAAAGTCAACCATGAAGTGTAGAAATTCCAGTGTTGTCCCATTTTACAGAGAATCTCATTAAGTTTTTTCTGATATCAAGTTGCGACAAGTCTTTTAGAAATTCCAGTGTGTCCGTACATTATCTGTACAATTTCATCTTTTAATAAAATTCTTGATAACACGTAAAATTCTTAAACAAGATTATTTAGAATTTGTTTTGAAAAGTTTCTTTTATTAAAGTAACGTTGTTATAAACATTCGATATGTGCACCATTAGTGATTCGCAAAACATCCAATCGATACTCCAAATGTTGCCATGTACGCTGCAGCATATCCACATCAATTCGCTCAATAGCAGCTGTGATTCTTGCTTTTAAATCATCAATGTCTGTCACCCGCGTACATTTCTAAAAAACTTGTCAAAACGTGGTATCAGAAAAAACTTAATGAGATTCTGTGTAAAATGGGACAAAACTGGAATTTCTACACTTCATGGTTGACTTTTAATAACAAACAAAAATTGTACAGATAATTCTCGGACACCCGGTAGTTTGCCGGTAGAAGTAATTAGTAGTACGTCCATAAACATGTTTAAAAATCGATTAGACGCATATGTTGATAGATTGGGTATAGTTTAAGGTAGCAAAATTTAGGCCTTGTGGTGATAGATCCCACAGCTCAACACATGTGTTGTGGGATATAGGGAGGCAGCATCTTGGGTTAGGGGATACTCTCTGTCCCTACACACCCCATTTAAAGAGATTCCTCTGCCGACCGGTGCCCCCAATAGTACTGTGAGGTATTGAAAAACTCATGATCTTCACTTGCCCCACAAACACCTTGAAATGGGAGACCCAAAATGGGTGCACACACATTTCTACATTACTGTACAGTCTTTACAGCCACACCTACACTTTTCCTCCTAAGTATATATATTGTAATGTATATGGTTGTAAATTTTGACTTGGTCCGCAATCGATATGGACCGTGACTTATTTTTGCTTAGCAAGTTACTAGTATTGATGGATACCGTAATGAAATTGACTGGATTCTTTGGATCTGATATATTTGAATGTCGGTTATAAATATAGAGTGTAACATATTTGTGGATAGTAGTCTATCATGACTTGATCCTCTGGATCCAGAGATTCTATCTTTAGTTTTAAATCGATAATTAATTAGTTTTAAATTGATAATTATTTAGTTCTGTAAAAATTGGTCGTTCCCAATGCACAGGTAGTTTTTACATAAATTTCTTATGTTCTTGTGGTTCGGAACCCACGTAAAATTGTATGTCCCCTCCGCCACCACGGAGGACATACACAATACACAATTACGAACACAGTTAGGTAGACCAGCCATGAGTGGATCGTAGCGTCTTTGTTGGTCTGAAACATGATAACATATATATATATATATATATATATATATATATATATATATGTATAGGGTTGGGTACGATTGGTCTAATGACGAGTGGTCCAATAGCAATTAGTATAATTTGTCTAAAGGACGATTCGTCGAAGGACGTTTGGTCTAAATACTATAATTAGTCTAACAATTCACAGGCCTACGATGGAAAAACGTTTTTCATAATTTTAGCTGTTTACAATGTATTTTTGTGTGCTGAATTCGAAAAACACAATAAAAATGTCATACGACACAAAGTTATTTCACAAATTCGATTTTTTTGTGAAGCGACTTCGAGAAAATGCCAGATTTTCGGAAATTACTAGAAACTTCTAAGAGACTATAAATACTGGGTTGCCAAGCCCTATGAGTCAGTTGTTACTCAGATTTCATGACGTGCGCACAATGATTCATCCGAAGCGAATTTTTTCAGTGATTTTGAGTTGTTTTTTGTGTTTTATATCAGCGAACTAGCGTGTTTTGATAGTGTTAAGAAAGCCTTATTTAGCCTTTATTAAATTAAATTCAAGACTCTTATTGTGTTCTGGGTACTGTAGTAAGTTGTGAATCATGGCTAGCCGTGGATGTGTCAACAGTCCCGACATCTGCTACATATGCGGGGAATTTGTGATCAAGAAACATCAAAGAAACGTAACAAATTTTATTAGGCAAGTGTACCATGCCTACTTTGGAATGAAACTAGGAGACCAAGACAAACCACGGGCACCACACAAAGTTTGTTTTATTTGTGTAGAGGATCTAAGGAAATGGTGTAAAGGCAAAAAGAAAGCATTCAGATTTGGTGTGCCAATGGTATGGAGGGAGCCAAAAAATCACTGTGATGACTGCTATTTTTGCTCTTGTGATGTTAAAGGCTATAACTCAAAAAATAAGAAAGCCATATTCTATCCAAATCTTCCACCAGCTTTTCGACCTGTTCCTCATGGGCCAGAAGTTCCAGTTCCGCTTCCACCAAAAACATTGGAAGATTTGCCTAGTAATTCTGGTTCAGATACTGATCATGAAGAATTTCAGTGTGATATAGGAAGTCAAGACACCCAGTTGTTCACTCAATCTGAACTAAACGATTTAGTGAGAGATTTGGGATTATCCAAGGAATCTGCTGAACTCTTAGGCTCCAGATTAAAAGAAAGAAATTTATTATCAGCTGGAACATCGATATATTTGTATAGAAGAATAGAAAAGGAGTTTATTCACTACTTTTCACATGAGGGCAATTTAGTTTACTGTAGTGATATTGATGGTTTGGTACAGGCATTTGGCATTGAGTGCAAAGCGGATGAATGGAGACTTTTCATCGACTCTTCTAAAAGAAGTCTAAAAGCTGTTCTTTTGCACAATGGGAACAAGTATGCCTCTGTACCTGTTGGTCACTCGGTACATCTCCAAAAAAGTTATGAGAATTTGGAATTGGTTCTTACAAAGATAAAATATTATGATCATCACTGGATGATTTGTGGAGACCTTAAGGTATTGTGCATGCTTCTGGGGCAGCAGGGAGGATATACTAAGTTCCCATGTTTCCTTTGTGAATGGGATAGCAGAGCAAAGAGTCAACACTGGGAGCAAAAACACTGGCCACAAAGAAGATCTCTAGAACCTGGAAGCAAGAATATTTTGCGTAAAAATCTTGTTGACCCAAAGACAGTACTTCTACCACCTCTTCATATAAAACTAGGCCTTATGAAACAGTTTGTTAAGGCATTAGAAAAAAGTGGAGAATGCTTTAAGTACCTCTGCAAGAAGTTCCCTAACCTATCAGAAGCAAAATTAATAGAAGGTATTTTTGTAGGCCCAGACATTAGAAGACTGCTGTCAGATGAAAACTTCTTGTCTACGATGACTGAAGTAGAAAAAGAGGCTTGGAATTCCTTCAAAAGTGTGGTTACTAAGTTCCTTGGGAATAATAAGGACCCTGAATATGCACTCATTGTTGAAAACATGCTGGAGAAATTCAAAGCTTTGGGATGCTCAATGAGTATCAAAATTCATTTCTTGAATGCACACTTGGACTTTTTCCCAGAAAATCTAGGTGCAGTAAGTGAGGAACAGGGAGAACGTTTCCATCAAGACATTAAGGAGATGGAAAAGAGATACCAAGGCCGGTGGAACGTTAATATGATGGGGGATTATTGCTGGATGCTGCATCGTGAAAATCCGGAAGCAGCGCACAAAAGGAAATGCAACAGGCGCAGCTTCACTGGCAAAAGAAAACGGGACTACTAAGCCATTCCACTAAGTAAAGATGTAAGTATCCAAGTTTTATAGTTTTTTAAAATAAATATATTCAGAAATGGTCAGGAAATAGGTTTCATGTGGTAATTCTTCACTACTTATTTTATTCAGTAACATATTACAACATAAAAACGTCATAGCAAACTGTGAAAAAACTATACGTGATGGAGCAAATCTGAGGCCGTGTTTGGATTTAGCACCCCAAATTCCTATAAAACCAGCATACAATTTCAAAAAAGTTTTTAGGACCCTCAATTTTGCAGGCCTGTGATAATTATATACTGTATGTATTTATTATATTATGTATAATATATATGTATATATTATGCATCTATAAATGTATGTATAGTATCTAAAAATATATGAAAAAAATGAAAAAATATTTCTGTTTATATATTGTTTGGAAAATGACATTCACATACAGCTCCCACTTGAAAGCCAATTGACTCATTAACATCCAAACAACCAACCATCTATGTGACGTCATGTGGTATTCATGTAGGCTATGCATCGGCTGTGCTTTGGCTGACTCGTTAGTAGTCGCAACTTTTGGTTCACCTCACCTAACCTAACCTAACCTAACCTAACAATGGTGTCATACGTTCTCGTTTATATATATTACCAAGTTATATTTTATATACGTTAACGGGTGTATTAGACGAATCGTTTTTAGACAAATTATACCAATCGGTATTGGACCAATCGTCCTTTAGACCAATTATACCAAATGGACCAATCGGTATTAGACCAATCGTCATTAGACCAATCGTCATTAGACCAATCGTCAGGAACCGATATATATATATATATATATATATATATATATATATATATATATATATATTATATAATTATGTGTATAGTCTAGGGTGGATCACTTTTCACTTTTTAAAAAAAATTATAGCTGGTCAAAGTTTTTCCCATGATTTGGTTCAGTGGAAGTACACTGACACCATTGTTACCAAAATTGATCAATATTTAGGGGTCGCGCATCGACCTTGAAAACTTTCAATTTTGGAAATTTGTCCAAATTGACAATTTTTTACTGAATAAAGATAAATCATCAAATGACCATATTTTCTGAATCCTCTCAGTGAAAGAAATCCTTTCAGATACTTACCAATTCGATAGGACAAGTGGTTTAGAAGTTATACTCACCTTGAGATAGCATTAAAATTTAAAATACCGTATTTGTCCCCGTACCTCCATATGCTGTCTGCCATTGTCTGCTTTTTAGGATAAGATAAAACGAATAAGGAAAGATCAAATGTATTTTGTATTAAAACGGTTTACCGATATCACTAAAGGCACTTACTCCGGTGCCCCTAACTAGGTTCAAAAACTGTATGAATCGTGGTTAGAACACACGTCATCTTAAGGCGTGCGCCATGTACTCTCTCTGCTAACTCCCTTTCCCTCTGCGCTACGTCATCTTGGCAAGTGACGACTTCTTGAAGTCACCGAGTTCTTTCCGGCTCTTTTCCACGAGCTGAAGAAGACCCTGCAGCTGTGACTCGTTTTGTGACAGTGTTCGCGTAATCTTCTATCAGTTTTATCCCTCTCTGCGCCACGTCGTTGGTAACTTTCAGATGCGAGATGACATTCTTCAGATCACAGTAGTTCTTATCTTGATCCCACTTATTCACCGGCAGAGTGAGCCACGTAGACGCGCACACCTGCAGGCCTGTGAACACGAACCACGATGACTCATCGATCAGGTCCGGAAGGCGCGTCGTGTCATCAACCGAGACGTTGTCATACGTGAAGTCCTCGGGCACAGCGAGGCGGCACAGCTTCTTTGCCATCTCGTGCTTCACAGTGTCTTCCACTTTGTCACTGCAGAGGGCGAAAACGACGGTCTGAGGCCTCAGATACCACAAGTGCCGCCTGATCACTGCCAGTGAAGCCTCTGCAATCTCGCGATCCACAGCCCTGTACTGCAGAAGACGCTGGTACAACACAAGGTCATTCAGCGGGGCATCAGCTGCGACAGGAGACGCCAGCCAGGCAGGTGTGTAGAGGAGTGCAGTAAATAGTACCACTTTCTGAAGTTTCTGTACCAACTCGTCGTCGAACTCCAGCTGACCGCTGAACATCAGGAGCTTCGTGTAGTAGATGATCTGAAACGAATACGCACTGTGATGTATAAATACCGATACCACTCCATATAAGTTTGTTTAATGGTAAATTATTTATCTTATTTTTTCTGGTAGGGACTTCAAATGGCTGTTTGCAGAAGGCAATACAATATTTAACTTCTAATTCAAAATACCAACCTTGGCCATCCACCTCGCATGATGGTAGGCTCCTGGGCGCATGAAGTGTGTGCCACGACGTGGCTGGGCCCCGAGTACCAGGAGTGTAATCTCCGCCACTTCTCGGTAGTCTTCTCTGACAAGACCAGAAGCGGTGCCGAGGAACTTGACTGCCTCATCTCGGAGCTCCATCAGCCACGTCACCTCCGCCAAATGCTCGATCTCCAGCTCACGATAAGTCGAGAGGTCGAGCTTGTCCCACCTGAAAGGGGAGTTATGAAAATATTGCATGAAAACGACTGAAGTTTCCCTTTTCGACTGCTATTAACATCATTAGTAGAAGGACGCTGATATCTCAATTGCTCTGAAGGCAAAAAATCATTGGAAAAACAAATGCGCCTTAGACTTGAAATTCACCTTCTCCTCAGATACTGGAACAAAGGTTCAGTTGGTGCTGTGGTTCTCCCAAACGCGGTGATGACCACTGCCCCCACGATGAGCTCCATAACGTGATGGCGACAGCCCAGCTGGAAGAGCGGTTTACCAAGCATGTTCTCCAGCCGGACCACCGCACCCTGCACCCTCCCCGTATTGGAGGAAGTTGTGTCGAAGCACAGTCCAGTCACGTTGTTCTCGCATCCCCAGTCTTTGAGAGCACGAAAGGTCGCCTGGGCCTGGGACAGACCGGTGCCGTCAGCAACAGTCGGAACGGCCAGCAACTTTCCTTCTGTGCATTGGGGAGCTCCGGAGATGAGAATCGCCTGGCGGTGCTCCAATGATCCAAGAGAGTCCTGAAACGTATGTCATACATGCCAATCCATTATCGTCCACTGGAATATGTCAATCCACTGTCGTCACTGGAACATGTTAATTCACTGTCGTCCACGGTGAGGGCAAAACTGACCTTGATTACTTTATCGTCCCAGTGGACGACAGCATGCCTCGGAGATACGAAGGATTTCTGCACAGCTGTCGACACTTCACAACGATGTGCCACTCTTCCACGGCGAGACGTGTCCTTCGAGATACTGAATTTGTCCAGGTCTGCGGGCGGATCTGCCGAACGTAGGACTGCCGCCACGACACTTGCCACCTATGTGCGAAATTGAAAGGAAATTGACAAGGATGCGTATGGTTTTTATGTGACAAAATAATCACTAAATTTTCCGTCGTTACGTCTATTATATCTTTGTCAAGGAAAGATCATTACTGATATATACACACCTGATTATTGGACATCCGGAAGCGATCAGCCACTTCAATAACAGCCGGTGCATTGAGGATGCGGTGAGGAAGGCTGATTGATACAGTTGATTCTCTCGGCTGTCGGTATGGTGGTTCGTTTTTGAGGTGCCTGGCTCATCACGAGATTGTTGTCTTGAGAGTTGCCGTTTTCTCTTGACAACGAACACTTTCGTGACCCGACAATTCAGCGCCGACAATTCAGCGCAAGACAATTTAGCGCAAAGACAATTCAGCGCAAAGACAATTCAGCGCAAAGACAATTCAGCGCAAAGACAATTCAGCGCAAGACAATTCAGCGCAAGACAATTCAGCGCAAGACAATTCAGCGCGAAAATACCAACAAAGAAGAAGAAAGAACAAATCCAGAGGGAAGAGAGGCTTGCAACTGTTAGGTTAGGTTAGGTTAGGTTTCTAGTTTTTGAAATAAAATCTTAATTTTAACAATTCTAACAAATTTTGTTTTTTTAAATAAAATTTTAATAATTATACTCCTTTGAATTTTATCTCCGATTTGTCACTCCTTCGTTATGTCACTCCTTCGTTACGGTATTTATGTCACTCCTTTGTTTTGTCACTCCTTTGAAATGTCACTCCTTCGATACAGACCCAATTTAGCATATACATAAATATACAAATTTTTCTCTTTTTTATTTATTGCGATTTATTTTTATTATTTTTAACTAAACTTTTAACTGTACTGACTTGCGCTGAATTGTCTTTGCGCTGAATTGTCGGCGCTGAATTGTCGGCGCTGAATTGTCCTGCGCTGAATTGTCGGCGCTGAATTGTCGGCGCTGAATTGTCCTGCGCTGAATTGTCGGTGCTCCGAACACTTTATCATTCCCACTCATTGTTGCCTGGCGCAGGCCCCGTTGATCCTCATAAAATTTAATATCTTCTTGTTTGTTGTTGTCTGAGGGCAGTCGACTTTTCTGTATCTCTTTAATAGCATCGGGAGCTCCGATGTCCCAGAGCTTGTTCAGATTTTCTGAAAACTTCTCCCTGCCTTTTCCCGCGTCACTGTCTCTCATCTTGCTCTTCTGCAGCGAGCGCCACTCTTCCCACAGTAACTCCAGTTTTCTTTCGCAGTTACGCCTCGTGATCGTCTTTATACGTGCCATGTTCCAAAATGCCAGAACATTGGCCACCGTGTCTTTTACGGCGGCCTTCCTGTCAGTAGTTTCCTGCTTGGCATAGAAGAAGTACTGGAGAACTTGATGGGTGGTTGGCAATTTGGCACCACCGATCGAGGAAGATGGCTGACCAATTAAGAAGACGTCCGTGGCTGACCTTAGAGAAGGTGGTGCTGTTGTTGCTGCTTTCTCTTTTCCAGAATAAGTAACTTTCAGTCTTCCCACTCCTGGTTGTTAACAGTTTATCCATTGTACTAAAGTCTAGACTTATCAAACAAGAATCAATTGACACAGTTGATCTGTAAAAAGCAAACTGTGATTAGTAAAAATATTGGTCATAGACATAGCGTGTGTGTGTAATTGGGATTTTAGGATGCGCCAGCTACTGATGCTATGATTACGTCCATAACGGGAGACAAATATGGTATTTTAAATTTTAATGTTATTTCTAGGTGAGTAACTTCTAAACCACTTGTCCGATCAACTTGGTAAATATCTGAGAGGATTTCTTTCACTGAGAGGATTCAGAAAATATGGTCATTTGATGATTTATCTTTATTCAGTAAAAAATTGTCAATTTGGCCAAATTTCCAAAATTGAAATTTTCAAGGTCGATGCGCGACCCCTAAATATTGATCGATTTTGGTAAAAATAGTGCCAGTGTACTTACACTGAATCAAATCATGGGAAAAACTTTGACCAGCTATAATATTTTTAAAAAAGTGAAAAGTGATCCACCCAAAATTGTACAGTAGTGTGTAGAATATGAAAGTAATTGGTTCATCCCGTGAAGAACTACATCCTTAGTGATCAGTGATAAATCATGAAATTTTGAAGAACGGATTAGCTTAGAGGTTGGTTAAAATTAACTTAATAAAGCAACAGGCAAGATTATATATTGTAAGCAGCAATTAAGTTTAAATAAATTCAAATAATCCAGAGTAAACATCAAACAGTTAACTGCAATTAAATATAATTTATCGTGATAGCCATTGATTTTAGAATAAGATTTATATGATAAAAATAAGATATGAGTAGTGAATTTCCTTTCCAGTAAGTACGCCAATGATTTCACGAGTGTTTCAGAGTGTGGGTAAGCGTAATTGGGTGAAAGTGTAATCAGTAGAAAAGTGAATTCGAATAGGTGTCAAAAGTAATAAAATTCAATCGGGATTATAGATTTTACATAATAAATCGGTTGCACGTATTAAGGTAATTAAAATAAATACGCACTTAAAAGAACTTTAAATACTTAAAGTAAATTAAGTGGTATTGAAAACTGAATTTAGGCGCAGAATTAAATTCGACTAGTAACCTTCATAGCGTTATATTAGCAGTATCTCACCATTAATATTGACCAGAAGTATCAGTACGGCAATTGAATTTTATTTGACGAGTTGATGGGGCATAGATAATAACAGGTTTTAGTTGAATTCATGGTAGGGGCACAGTTATGTAATTAGCAATATTGACATGGTGTAACAGAATTATTAGAAGGGGAAAGAGAATGGCATCCTGGTATAGTGTCAAAATTGGCTATAATTTTGGTTGATACCCTTAACAAATGGTAGACTAACAATTTAATGACAATTACTCAAGATAATTGAATAAAATAAAAATCAAGAATAAAAAGTTGGACCTAGAACTCAATTATAAACCATACTGAACTGAATAATTATAGGTTATAAGTTCCGTATAATTAAGAATAATTTTAAAAAAATGAAACAGAAAAAACAACTTAACCTAAATTGAAGGTATGTTCGGTCATGCGGGTGAATTTCACGAACATATGGAGCCAGATAAATCAACCGCATGGTTAGGTTGTCTTGCGATCGGGATGTGGGTCATTCGGTCAAAGGGTTTCGCAACATGCCGGGAAGCAATGGACTGACCATACGAGCCTTGCTCACTCAAAAGGAGGTGGTGTATCGGGATTAAGAATGGCTTTAACTGGTTTCAGAAGAGGATCCAGGAAGAGCCAAAGAGTAACATTTGCAAAGTAGAAGGCAAGAAGGGCGAAAACATGAATTCGCGGAAAAAAAATGAAAATGATCGATAGAACGATCATATTATGGTAGTGAGAAATATTCCGCGCTTGCCCTTCCGCGCGTACAACTTCCGACGGAGGAGTAGGTTCGGGTTCGCTCCCGGCACCTATGGGCTTAGCCTCGGAATTAGGTGGAAATTCCTCTACCTTTGGAAACAGAATCAAGTCATCTTCCTTAAATAGGGATTTAAGCGAAATGACCAAATCGGAACTTAAGGGAGATGAGTTTTCAAATTTATTTGGAATAGCCAGAACACTGAGAACTTCAAGTTCCGGCCTAACTATCAATGAAGGGGGTGACTCGCTCTCGATGGAGTCACAGGGGTCTACTGTGAAGACATTCGAGTCTTCATACTCAAAATTACCAAAAGTATGTTGGCTTTCTAGTCCCTCGTTCGGCGGAACTAGAACGGAACATTTGACAATTGATGAAGAATCTTCCCCATCTGGTAGCAGTTCCTTTTTATTTTGAACTGGTTCTAGGGAGTCCGTTGGGCTCTCTGAAACGAGTCTTTCACCCTCAGCTGAAAAGACCGAAGAATAGGGGTGACAAACATACTCGAAAGGTGGGTTTTCTCCTCGAATTAGGCCTGCTTCTCTATCGGCCCAATAAAAATCGTGCGTAATAAGGAAATTCATCCCCAGGAGTAAGTCTCCACCCCAATTCAATTCAGATACGACCACAAATGGGGTCAGATAAGGGACTGAATCAAACTCAATAGGAAGGATGATTTCTCCGGTACTGTATTCTTCCCAATCATCATCAATGCCGGTCAAACGAGAATACAAATCGAATTTTTCCGTAGCCACCTTGAGTAACTTCTTGTATACGTGTTGTTGAATGTAATTCGCCTGACAGCCAGTTTCAACAAGAGCCAAAACTGCTTGGTTGTTAATAGAAGTTTTCATGAAAATTTGTGGGCGTTCTTCAATGCCCTCGCCCAAGAACTCGTCAACAAGCTCCATTACATGGGCCCAAGAAAGCGTCTCCGAAACATGTGAACATGCTTCGTTTGCGCCATCGATGGTTTCGCGCGGGGTTCGGGTGTTGGAAGAAAAGACAAAATTTGAAATATTGCAATCAGGGGAATTGGGTGACCAACTGGAGAGACATGATGTCTGCAATTGACAATACGTCTTTACGTGAGCACTTTGCCCTTTAGGAAGAGATTGCTGGCCACACTGCTCAAAACACAAATTAACGGAGTTTAACAAGAAGTCGTTGGGACATGATCGATTAGTTACTAGACTGTTACTGTTATCATAAACATCACAATGATTATCAAAATTCATAAAAACTGACTCGCCTACAGGACCTTGTGGGGCATTCTCCCCAGCTGCTACTACAGCAGAAAAAGTATCATCTGAAGCAAGATGACGGTCATCATAAATAATGTTCTCGACGTGGACGATATCGTTCCATTTAGTAGCGAGACTATTTTGGATGAAATAACTGTTTACGAGGCTGAGATTGCGCATTATATCGATAGGATAAAAGTTAGCAAGGCTCCAGGCCCTGACGCTTTTTATCCCAGACATTTGAAAGATTTGAAAGAAGTTATCGTAGGCCCCTTAATGAAGATTTTTAATCAGTCACTCGAAACGGGGATTATTCCTGAAGACTTCAAATTAGCTAACGTCACGCCTATTTTTAAAAAAGGCGACCGCGCAGTAGCTAGCAATTATAGGCCCATTAGCTTAACGTCAGTTGTCGGTAAACTTTTGGAATCCGTAGTTAGGGATCGTATCATCGATCACTTAGAAAGTAGAGATTTGATTAATAGTAGTCAGCATGTGTTTCGACGCCATAGGTCTTGTTTAACTAATTTGTTAGAATTTTATAACGAAATAGTGCGCGAATACGATAGGCATAGAGCAGCTGACGTTATTTATTTAGATTTTAAAAAGGCGTTAGATACAGTTCCGCATAGGAGACTAATTGCGAAGGTCAAAGCGCACGGTATACGCGGTCAGGTAGCTAACTGGTTAGAAGAATGGCTTCGTGCTAGGAGACAGAGGGTGGTAGTTAATGGTAGTGAATCGGGGTGGTTAGATGTAGGTAGCGGTGTCCCACAGGGTTCAGTGTTAGGCCCATTGCTATTCGTAATTTACATTAACGACATAGATGTAGGATTGACTAGTAACGTGTCAAAATTCGCGGACGATACTAAAATAGGCGGTAAGGTTGTTAACGAGGACGATAGTAATAGGCTCCAAGACGATGTAAATAGGATTATGGAGTGGACAGATAAGTGGCAGATGCAATTTAACGTAGACAAATGTAAAGTTTTGCATATAGGTTCTCGCAACAATAATTACACGTACACGATGGATGATAGGGAGTTAGCGAGCGTTGACGAGGAAGTAGACTTAGGCGTACGCGTATCTAAGGATTTAAAGGTTAGGAACCAGTGCCTGGAGTCTTCCGCAAAAGCTAATAGGATGTTGAGCTTCATAGCGCGTAATTTCGAATTTAAATCGAAGGATATTATATTGCCCCTTTACAAGTCCCTAGTCAGGCCTCATTTAGAATATGCAGTTCAGTTTTGGTGCCCGTACTTGCGTGAGGATATTGATAAGTTAGAAAGGGTTCAACGTCGTGCCACGAAACTGATTCCGTCATTGCGCAATAAGCCTTATGAAGATAGGATTAAAGAGTTAGACCTGTATTCACTCGAAACTAGGAGATTAAGGGGGGAGCTTATTGAAGTTTTCAAAATCGTTAATAACATCGATAACGTAAATTTTGACAAATTGTTCACTTTCAATAATAGTAATACTCGTAATAACGGATTTAAGTTGCGTGTCAGACGTTTCATTACTAATATCGCTAAAAACTTCTTTACGTTAATATGTTTAAGAATCGTCTTGACAGACATTTTAAAAATATTAACGTTTTTGAAAATAAAAAAAAAAGTTAGCAACAGGAGCTCTGGTGGTGGTGCTCGAGGATGAGTCTGTTGACGATAGATGCCAGCTTGTGACATGCCAGCGTGTGATGCCAGCAATAAAAAAAAAAAAAATTAGACTAACACGAACGTAGATGTAGCTCGTAGCGTAAACTAACCCACTTTTTGTTTAACTTTACCTACTTTTTTTTTTTTTTTTTCCTCTTAACCTCTCCTTACTTTGCATGTCTGTAACTCTCTTTTCTTGCATGTTTGTAGTTTGCATGGTATGACAGTGAGTTAAGACTGTGTTTGCATGGTTTGTAGGCGTCCTTATTTTACTTCTTTTCATCTTTCACCCCTCTCCTATTTTCTCCGACTATTTTTCTGACTTGTCGGCAGTGGCCGGCGGATGATGATGGCGAGTCTTTTTTCTCTTTTTCTGAATGAATGTTAACTCACGAGTGATAGGTGTTGCTCCTTACTTAACCCCTTATTCTCTTCTCTTCTCTTAACCCCCTACTCTTTCCTTTCTCTCGGGTTAACCTTAGAGTGGACCTTAGGGTCTTTGTTAGCCTTAGCTTCTGTAGATCTGTAGATCATGACCAAAGAAATAAAAAACAGGGTCATCTTTATGACCACTTAAACGAGACGGCATGGCCGATTGGCCGTTGGCCGAAGTAAACTCAAAATAATTTGGGTCCTGTGGAGAAAAGTTATCCAAAATATGGTCATCCTGACCATCTAAAACAATGTTAGTAATAAGATTCACGTCTTCCTTAGGACATACATGGATATCTGATCCATCTGAATCAAAAACATCAGTAACAGAATTCGCGTCCTTTCTGGGACATGTATGGATATCTGATCCATCTAAATCAAAAACACGGTCTGCTTGACCAAATGTCACTGAATGAACTATATCAACTGAACTAACTGAATCAGTTGAGTCACTGTCCGAATGACAAAAATTACAACAATTTGAGGAGCAGTGTCTAAATCATCGTACAAGTCATGGCCATCGGGACCAACATGGCTGTCCTGACCAGGGTGAGAATGAAATAAATTCTGATTTTCCACATCAGTTACACAGCAATCATCCAAGTAGTCTGAATTCACATCTAATAAAGAATTGGTCACATCTCCATTTACATTACAACAATTATTGATGTAGGTATTACACTTACTTTCAACAAAACTTTCATCATAAAAACTTTCAACGGAAGTTTCATCATAAAGACTTTCAACAGAAGTACCTTTATAATTACATAAATCAACAATTTCATTGTTGTCGTTAATGTTTTCAACATTAGCATCACAAACACGAGGAGAGGCTGAGAGTGCTAGCCTCGAAGGAAATTCATTTGAAGAACAAGCTGAAACAAACGGTTCAGAGACAACTGAGTCAGAGAAGAAAGTTGGGTCAGAATAAGGTACATTCAACGCCTTTCTACCCAGACCAGAAGTGTCAGCGGAATCACTCCGATTCTCTACCGAAACAACATTATCGGGAGATGCGTTTTCGCGCAACGCTGAAGGATGGTTACACGACTCATGAGCAAGAGACTGAAGGAAAATCCGGAACTGGTGTGTTCGTGTTCTGCTGTTTAAACCTTTAACGTCAACGTCCCATTTGACGGATCCCTGCCTGTCACAATATTCTGCGAGTTTATGCAGACCTTTATATATATCATACCAAAAACGTTTAAATTCTACGCAAGACAATTGATATATTTGTCCATTGGACCAATCGATAAGAAAGGTACGGACGCGCGCGGCGTCACCGAAATTTGGGTCACAAGTGTCAAGAGCAAAACCGATTTTATCTGCATCTGTAGTCAGACAATCTCTAAACGAATCGTCAATTTTACCGAACCAATCCTTAAAGGAGGGTTCTACAAATCTATTATTAACGCGACCGCGAAAATGAGGGACATCAATTGTACGTTTCAGTACGGAAGAGGGAGTTATGAGGTTAACAGTTGTGCATGTCAGGGGGAGTAATGGTTTGGACATCGTTAATCATAACACGTGTCGTTGTCACGGAAGTGTGTGTGTGTAAAACAAAAATAACCATGTAAGAGACAAGCAATAAAAAAAAAAAAAATGGAACAAAGTCTAAGTATTTTGAATAAAGTTGAAAAAACGAGATAAACAATGAAACAAATTTTTTCATATAGTTACGAGATAACGTAGAACAAAATGGGCGACTCTGCATTTACGCCGGATGCAGCAATCGACGAGTAATTTTCGAATCTCCCAACGCTGAAGTCTCGTTGGCAAGGGTCGAAATTCGGTCAAAATCACACTAGAAAAAAGGGTTACAGTATAATAACGATAACATAAATTTTCACTAAAATTACTGAAAAAGATTTAAATTGGAAAAAAAATAAAAAAAGGAACCTAACCGGGTTCAACTAAATAAAAATGTAAGTTATGGGTATATATATCAGGATTATGACTGATCGCATTTATTTCCCACAACAAAATCGAAAATAATATTATTTAATATTCTTAATATACACAATGTGCAGATAATTTTATAAAAAGAATTTTAAAAATTCAGATTTATAATCTGTTGGGAAAAATAAATACGTGAATACTGAATCAATGACAACGTCTGATTAGTACTGCATTTCGTATTACTATCGAACAGTTAATTAAAATCAATTAATTAAAAGAATGATTAAGTGTTTATAAAGTCACTTCACTGTTTCACACTAAAAAGGGAAAAAATAAAAGTGAATTAAAATTACTAAAATTAAAGAAAATGATAACTAAGGAAATGATTTGAAAGTAGTAATTAATAATTAAAACTCATCACATAAACGGAGAAAAACGTTTTGGTGAGATGACTGAGGAAATTCAGCTGATGCCTCCAATCGTTTGGTGAGGCGACTGATTGCCACGACGGAGCACATAAACGTTGAAGGAAGATTGTAGATGGGAAGACGGTCGCACGGTTGATTGGTGAAAAATACGAACAATAATTCAAAAGTTGATTGAAGATCACAAATCGAAGAAAAGTTCTTCGAAGGAAATTTTTGTAGTAAATATTTGGGGTTGATTGGAGAGAGAATTTCAAGGAAGGAATTTCCAAGTAACGAAAGTTGATTGAAGGTCAACGATGAGTTGAATTAAATTGAGTTGCAGATGGTGGGGTTGGAGTTCAAGTTGAAGAGGTTGCGGTCGACGTCGAACGAGTGAATCCATGAAGTGTTTCAAAAATTGTTCAAAGTAGGGACATCCATTGATGGACGACGGTTTTTTCGGTGGGGGACTGAAACAGTCTCGGTGTTCGGGAACTAAAACAGTCTCGGTGGGTGGAAACTAAAACGGTCTCGGTGGGACCTCCAGTGTCACGCATAGGTTGTGCGAGCCTCTGCCTGCTGCGACTTTTAAGATGAATTCACTTTGGACGATCCAACGATGGTGGTCCTTGTTGATTTAGCTCGGCCTTAGCCGAGAGCATCCGAGTTGCTACAAAACAGTTTCTTCCAAGTTTTTTTTTCCGAAGGGGTGAATGGAAACACTTCACTTCAAAAATTGGAGTTTTAGTTCACTCATAAATTTTTATTCACAAAGTATATACAGAACGAGGCACTGATAATCAGAAGTTTACGGGGGGGAAAGGTTTTACCTCTTATAACAACAGCTCAAGCAGGAATTTACAGGGGTAGAGGTTCGACCCCGTTTGACAATAGTTAAGGTAGAAATTGAAAGCGAGGAGGCTTGTCCTCCTCGAGTAAGAGTTACGGCAGGAATTTAAAGTGAGGAGGCTTGGCCTCCTTGGTCTAAGCCTAAGGCAAGAATTTAAAGGGGGCGAGGTGCAACCTCTTGTAACAATGACCCCGGCAGGAATCTAAAATGAGGGAGGTGCAACCTCTGGTAACAAGGGGCCAGGCAGGAATTTAAGGCGAGGGTGGCTCGGCCTCCTCGGGTAAAGTCTAAGGCAGGAAATCTAAGGCGGGGGGGGGGGCTCGGCCTCCTCGGGTAAAGGCTCAGGCAGGAATGAATTAATTTACAATACAAGAAATAAATAAGCCTCAATTTTGGGAGAATGCAGTTGAAGGTTAAGCTCCCACTTTAGCTGGAGAGCTGAAGAATTCTGATGTCAAGCATAATTTAAGCAAAAAGTTAACAAAAAAATACTAATTTTTGTAAGATATACACTTTTTTGGATGGCGACATAATGTCGGGGGCCGACATGTACCGAGTACATTAAGTACATAAATTACATTATATTAAGTACATTAATTACCGTTAATTACAATTTTAGCAATTTGTTAATTGACATATCTAATACTGAAGTAATCTGAATAGGTAATACAATTTAAATAATGAAGGAGAGTTCTCCGTTGTTCTATAATTTACAGGGGATTAACAATAATGTTATACTATATTTATAGTTAACAATAATTACGCCAAATTATGTCTAATATTATTAGAGGAATGGTTGGTTATCATGATTTGAAAGCCTAAAAGCTAGCGATGATGAAAACGGAGAAAAATACGGTGGACTTTTCATTTGGAAGTACACAGACATTAATGATAACATAATACAGATAATATAGTATAATATAATAATATACATAACATCTTAATGTTATAAATTTGTAGCAGAAGCAAGAGAGGAGATTTTCGAATTCAGATGCTTGGTTTTGGCGACGACATCGGAATTCGAACACTCAGTCAGCATTAACGAGTACCTTGCGAGAGGTGAAACAATTAAAAGAAAAAGTATAAAGCATACAAGTGGACGTGCTTACATGTACGTAATCATGATCGTCAATGGACATGTACGACTGCACAAAGTAGTGTTCACAGTCATCACACAATAAATTGTGTGCGTAATCTAGACACGAGCAAACATAGACTGATAAGTTGATAGGGCATAAGTAGACAATAGGTAGATGAATGAATAAGTAATAAAATTAATAAAGGATAGCGGTCAAGAAAGAACATGGATGTATGAATGAGTATGGTTGAATAATGAGTATAGTTGAATAATATTTATATTGCATAACACCAGACAGGACACAATATATAAATAATGACTTATAGAGAGTGAAATTTTTATTATTATTAACGAATTTACCATACATTGAATACGAAAGATAACCACATACTAAACACGTGATTCAGTATTCAAGGTATGGAAGGAAATTAAGTTACTTTATGAAGTCAGAGTGATTTACTCTGTACGTACAGTATAAGTCATTATTTGGGAGAAATCAAATGAGACGAATTAGAGAGGCACAGCTAAGGGAGGGACATTCGCTGTTTACAGCGAACTTCTAATGGCAAAAACATGGATACTGTTGAACCATAGAAATGGTAAATCGCATGGTTGTGACATATATATATATATATATATACATATACACATATACACATATATAATATATATATACACATATACACATATATAATATATATATATATATATATATATATATATATATATATATATATATATATACACATATATAATAATACACACACACATATATAATATATATATACATATACACACACACACACATATATATATATATATATATATATATATATATATATATAACTTTTATATATATATATATATATATATATATATATATATATATATATATAATGCATATAGATACACATATAATATATATATATGTTAACCCTCCGTCTATGGCCCTGGGTTGGTTCGAAGTCGACGGGGGTTCTGGTTAGGAGGCAGCAACGGATCTGTTACTTGTAGTAGTTTCTTCTATACTACTCTCCAAGTTCTTCTTTAGTTGCTCGGAGGATTCTGATAGGCTTATTAAATTCTTTGAGGTTTCTCCCCGCTTCTTCTTGTAACTTATCGGGAGATTCTAATTACTAAGTTTTCTGAAGAGAGCACGGCTCGAAGGAGAAGATAAAGACTTTTTCTTACTGTGTTTTACTCCAAAACTGTTACAGGTAATGCTCAGCCTCGTAGTTGGAATCAGAATAAACATGGAAGAAATTTGTGGGGTTTATATACCCCGATTCTACTAACATTATTATTAAATGTTGAAGAGGCTGCATTATTTTTGCACAATATTTGAAAATAAAGTAAATCTTTTCGCTGTGGTAAGGTTTAAACGAATAAACAAGATATTTGAAGATGAAGCCATATTTTTATCTTAAATTGCGTATTTTCAGATCTGATGTTATCATGATCTGCCAAGTTAACTAAAAGTGGAAATTGAACTATGCATCTTTACACTAAAATATGCATACGAGTAAAAATTAAAGGTTTAAGATTTACAATTAAATGCTTAGGCAAGACATGACTTCATCTTTTATAACGAACAGAGAATGTATACAAAACATGACATGGCAAAAGTTACTCAGGATTCATTATTAAGCTAAATCTAAAAATGATTAAGAAATTTTTTTAAAAAGAACAAGTCATCAATTATTTAGTAAACTAGAAAGCACATGAAAATTTATCCTAACGGAAAAATAACAATAAAAAATAATAATAACAGTATCGCCGGGTCTACATGCCTTATGGCGACATAATGTCGGGTCGGACATTGAGTACATTGTAATTTTGGTCTACTGTAACTATGATTATAATTACCAATTAATTCATTTATTATCGTTAACTACAATTCCATTAAAGTACATTGACTACGCCATTTAGTACGTTACATTATTAAATACAGTTTCATTAAAGTACATTACATTATATTAAATTAAAGTATTACAGTTAATTATAATTAAACAGTTACTATAATTTTGTTTTGTTTTTACAGTGTTTCATATTAATAGACAATTAAGATGTTAGAAATATAATACAAAGTACATGGGCACATACGGTATGGATTTATATACAACATAATTTGTTATATTATGTTATAATATGTTATAAATTTGAATCGGAGCGAAAGGAGATTTTTATCTTAGAAGCGTTCGCTTCTGTCGTAGTTAGCGGAATTTGATCACTTACCTCAGCATTTTCGAGTTCATTGCGGGAGGTGATATAATTAAAAATAAAAATAAAAAAATAATACGAGAACGTATTTGTGCGTTTTCGAACGAATGCATAAAGTTTTGCGTTTCATAGACTGACACGAGTAAAAATGAATATTTAATAAAATTTATATAGGATAATGGTCAAGATAAGATATGGACGTATAGATGAATATGGTTGAATAATATTTATACTACATAACACCACAACATTATTATTAAAGAATTTACCGTACATTGCATACTAGAGATATGATGAAGGGAAATTAATGACGGGAAAATGTGATGTCATAGTTATTGGATTTGTACGTATAGTACAAATCATTATTAGGAAGATTTACAAGAACGAATTAGAGACAAAGAGTGGGTATTAATGACTAAGAAGTACAACTACGAGTTCCAATCGTGTTATATGCAATGTGTATGCATAATCTAGGGACGAGGGTGAGATGCAAGGCAATCATAATTAATTATAATAAATTCTATAACAAATGGAAAATGGAAAATGGATACGACTAAACCATAGAAATGGTAGATTGTAGGGTTGACACAAACGAAAATAGAAAGCTACAAATAAAATTTTTATCCAAACTCGCGTCAAGCGATTTTGGTTCTTATGTAAAAATGAATATTGATTATTCATTGTTCACTTTTACATTGCTCTCCCGTTTAAAATGATATGTATACAATAATATAATAGGGTACAATTAATACAATAGAATTAAGAGAATAACATCCTAACTAATTCAAGTTAGATGACGAATTTTTCTTTACATTACAAATTTTTATACAGAACAAGTGAGTTCGGGTGGTTGGATACAATGCAGAGTACTCAAATCTTTAACATGACACTTGCTTACAAAATATAAAAAATTCAAAGATTAATACTTTAATTTAGAGAAACAATTAAGTTAGACAAACAATGATATTGTTAAATTTTTTTAACAAGATTTTATTTTTCTCTGGATAAAATTACATACGTAATGAATAGTCGGTAAAAGGGAAACATATAAATTATTTTCCAAAGTTACCCTGATCGTACAGGCTGTAACTAATTTTATTGACTATTGTAGCTAAAAATTGAATTACGTAGTGGATGATGTATAGACCTGTTGTCTAGTGTGTATTTGTGTGTACTAGGTACAAAGTGTGTATCTTACAATTTCGAGGGACAGATTAGCCGAGAGGATTGTTCAATTAACTGAATAAATGCATGAGCAAGATATATTAGAAAGCAAAAATGATTAAGATTAAATAGCATAATTAGCACTTACACGAAATGAAATAGTTTATTGTGATATCCAATGAGTTTAGCATAAGGTTTGTATATATAGTATATATAGTGTGCATACGTGTGTGTGTGTGTGTGTGTGTAAGGGTTATTATTATTATTATTATAAAATCCTTTAAGTTCAAGGTAGTATTTAAATATTTAATTAAATCAGTTACACGTATTAAGGTAATAAACAAAACGCACTTAGAGGAACTTACAATTAATGAAAGTAAATCTCACGGTTTTAAAATTGAATTTTGACACACAATTAATTAAATTCGACTACGGCAATTACTCATTATTAATCGAATACAAAAAATATAAATAATATAAAAATTGAAAATAGAAATCAATTATAAACTAAACTATAATGAACTAAACATATACTGTAATATTCTTAAAAATAAAAAAAAACACAACCTAAATTGAGTTTATGTTCCATAGTACCAAAGAGGAATAATTAACCATGGTTGAACCATTTCTCTGGTTGACACGGTTCAACCGGGGTTGGGGTGTTACAATAAAATAAAAATAAAAAACAAAGTTTGGGGTACTACATTCGGGGGAATTGAGTAGTGACTAAGCAGGGGGTGTAAGTCTGAAATTGACAATTACGTCTTTTCGTGAGCACTTTGCTGTTTAAAAAAAAAGATTGCTTGTCACACTACTTAGAACAAAAATTAAGAGAGTTCAAACAAAATGGAGGGACGGCATGTTCCTCATATACATTACAATAATTATCAAAATCGTTACAACCTTTGGAAAGACGGTTTTGGTTACAAATAATAAAATGCATAACTATATATTTATATACGCAACAATGCATGAAAAGAAAAGACAAATCGGTGAATTTCCTTCTTACAAAAAAAATGGTTAAACTAAAGACGCAAACCGGTCAATTCAGGTTGAATTTAATTATCTTTTACAACAAAAAAAAAGTTGAATTAAATTCTCTTAAACAACAAAAAAAAGGTTGAATTAAATTCTTAAATTACATTTTCTTAAATTAAATTCTCTTAAACTACAAAGAAAAAGTTGAATTCAATTGACTGCATTGAAATGACTTGGGACTTGAAAACTGACTTGGGACTTGAAAACTGACTTGGGACTTGAAAACTGACTTGGGACTTGAAAACTGACTTGGGACTTGAAAACCGACTTGGGACTTGAAAACTGACTTGGGACTTGAAAACTAACTTGGGACTTGAAAACCAACTTGGGACTTGAAAACTAACTTGGGACTTGAAAACTAACTTCAAATAAAACTAACTTCAAGTACTTCTGTAATCTCTGGGGCGGTTGTCCTTCTGGATGCAACCTTCTGACTTGAACTCTTATCAAGTATTTCTATAAATCTCTGGGGCGGTTGTCCCTCTGGATGCAACCTTTTGACTTGAACTCTTATCAAGTATTTCTATAAATCTCTGGGGCGGTTGTCCCTCTGGATGCAACCTTCTGACTTGAACTCTTATCAAGTATTTCTATAAATCTATAAACTCTCTATAAACTCTCTCTTTCTTAATTTGCAAGTCAATTCAATTCAATAATTTGAAAAAAATTGTAAACAAAAATAAAAAATGTAAACATTTCACTCGAATGTACGCGAAGGTACGATACTATTATGTTTGGTACATAAAATAAAATTATTCTATACTAACTATAATAGTGAAAATAACTCTGAAATTAATTCTGTGACATTTAACTCTGTGACATTTAACTCTGTGACAATTAACTTCTGTGACAATTAACTTCTGTGACTTTTTACTGTTTCACTCAAAAAAATGTATCACTGGTGTATGGAATGTTCAGTGTTTCTTGTAAATTCTGACTTGATACTGATTATTAACTGTTAATAATACTGACTTTTCAAGTGTTTATAAATTACTTAAGAAAAACAAACTGTACTTAACAAAATTTCTACGGCGAAATCCTTGAGACGTGTCCTGAAGACGTCTTCCTGGCTACTTCTTCTTGGATGAAAACCAGGCGTGGAGAACTTGGAGTCGTTACACACCGGTTCAAGGGTGGATGTGACGAACTAGAAGTCGTGACACGCCGGTCAAATGGTGGGTCGCCACTTGATAAAGTCTTGGCTACAGACTCGCCAGACTGTTATGCCAATATCTTCTATGTGCTTGGGTCGTCTTGATTTTTATCCTGATGCAGGGTGCCAGACTGTTAAGATCCTCGCTACAGGGTCGCCACACTGATAACCCCTCCGTCTATGGCCCTGGGTTGGTTCGAAGTCGACGGGGGTTCTGGTTAGGAGGCAGCAACGGATCTGTTACTTGCAGTAGTTTCTTCTATACTACTCTCCGAGTTCTTCTTTAGCGGCTCGGAGGATTCTGATAGGCTTATTAAATTCTTTGAGGTTTCTCCCCGCTTCTTCTTGTAACTTATCGGGAGATTCTAATTACTAAGTTTTCTGAAGAGAGCACGGCTCGAAGGAGAAGATAAAGACTTTTTCTTACTGTGTTTTACTCCTAAACTGTTACAGGTAAAGCTCAGCCTCGTAGTTGGAATCAGAATAAACATGGAAGAAATTTGTGGGGTTTATATACCCCGATTCTACTAACATTATTATTAAATGTTGAAGAGGCTGCATTATTTTTGCACAATATTTGAAAATAAAGTAAATCTCTTCGCTGTGGTAAGGTTTAAACGAATAAACAAGATATTTGAAGAAGAAGCCATATTTTTATCTTAAATTGCGTATTTTCAGATCTGATGTTATCAAGAACTGCCAAGTTAACTAAAAGTGGAAATTGAACTATGCATCTTTACACTAAAATATGCATACGAGTAAAAATTAAAGGTTTAAGATTTACAATTAAATGCTTAGGCAAAACATGACTTCATCTTTTATAACGAAGAGAGAATGTATACAAAACATGACATGGCAAAAGTTACTCAGGATTCATTATTAAGCTAAATCTAAAAATGATTAAGAAATTTTTATAAAGAACAAGTCATTAATTATTTGGCAAAGTAGAAAGCACATCAAAATTTATCCCAACGGAAAAATAATAATAAAAAAAAATAATAACAGTATCGCCGAGTCTACATTCCTTATGGCGGCATAATGTCTGGTCGGACATTGAGTACATTGTAATTTTGGTCTACTATAACTATAATTATAATTACCAATTAATTCATTTATTATTGTTAACTACAATTCCATTAAAGTACAATGAGTACGTCATTTAGTACATTACATTATTAAGTACAGT